>JAYMSW010004883.1:0-10555 GCA_036897725.1 Erodium texanum | reverse complement strand
ACTGAGAGATCCACGATATTACGAAACTTTTCAAAACAAGGCTATGTTATAACATGCCCTATACTTCTCCAAATCTACCCGTGCATGTTCATTTGCTTAATTTCGAAACAAGTACTCACATGACCTAACGGTATCGAAGTCATAACGGTTTGAATTTTTTGATATTTTATAAAAGCTGATTGGTTAGGATTAGTTCTTACAAAACACACTTATTACAAGAGCAGTAGTTAAATGAAGCTGACGACGAAGCATGTCCTTGAATGGTCCTGAGTGTTGCTCGGAACATAACTTCTCTCGGAACACAACATGTGACACCAACATCATAATCGTTGTTAACATCATTGTCAAGCTCTATGAACTCCTCGTTTCCTATGTCGTACCAAAACAACTTGGACTTTCCGACAACGTACAAGACCTTGGTTGTACACGCCGAGAAACATGTCGGGGTCAGGAGCCGGTCCTTGGCGCGACAATTAAGCCGCGGAAGCATGCCATACGGATCCGATATCGATAAGACCTTCGTCCAACTCCAAGAACACGAAACCTTATCCATGTCGATCGACCAAACCTCGTGCATCCAACCGCCCAACTCTTCAACCACCAAACTATACCGACCGTCCAAAACGGTCGTGTCCGGAATGTACTTAACTTCCCCGAGATCGGGAAGGTTTAGGACATGAAACTTCTCCTCGGCGAGAACAAAACATAGTATCATCCTCAGCTCCCTCGACCTACGTAGGGTTTCCTTATCGAGGCACCAATACACACCACCATCAACACATCGCACGTCACAATCGTCCATCTCTTTATACAAGTCACTATTTGGACCGGACCACAATCACGTGTTGAAATACCGTTCACGTACAGTTCTTCAGGTCGTAAATCATAAGGCCAATGCGTTTTTCTATTTTGAATATCAGTTTGTGACAGTCATGAATGTGGTCGTACCCTAACCCGCAAAAGACAATGAACTCTTTACCGGCCGGATTCGGAGGTACAATACGATGTTGTTTCGTTATCGGGTTCGACACGGCAATTTTGTTAGTACTACGTTGTTGAAGAACGACGAGACCGTGACAAGAACCTAGTACTTTGGTGTCGTGGTCGTCGAATGGGTTGTGGATTTGGACGAGTTTAGGGTTTTTGTCTTCGACCGAATCGAGATCGAGGTAGTAATTGTGGTACGACCGGTTTCAACGGGCTTTACCTTTTTCTTAAGGTAGAGAATAGGTCGGTCCGGTGAGGCGGTGAGGTCGGCGCGTTTTGATTGGGGGGGGGGGCGATAAGAGGCGGGGGGGGGTATGTGAGGATTAAGGAACGCCGTGATTTGGAGACGCACGTGAAGCGCACGATGTCTTTGGCCGACGTTCTACTGATGATGTCGGTGAGAAGGTCGTGTGAATTGAACTTCAAAGATCTTTCCATGGTAGCTATACGTCTTGTTCTGTCTCTTTTAGGTTATAATAATGGTGGGTTTTGCTTATTTATATAATTTGATCCATTAGGGTTTGAGCAAATCATAGTACAAATAGGAAAAGTAAACACAAGATGAATCGAAACAAGAAAGAAAGTTTAGGAAAGAACGTGGACTCAATTTATCGAGCAACAATGGCTCCTATTTTGTACATATGTGAGGGTTTTATTTATTATATATATATATAGTCACGTGTCTTGGTTTTTTTTTTTTTATCAAAAGTATTCACGTGTCTTGTTCTTTTATATAATTACGTATAAATGATTCATCAGCATAATCATACGTAATTAACATATCTCATTCATCCTTAAAAAACATATATATTAAGGATGAAGATATATATATTGAACTATTGATTGTGTAAGGTAAAAATCATAACAGATTCTATTAGATCACTTTATGGGAATAATTTTTTTTTAAAGTAATCATTGATTGAACATATAGTTTATATACCGTTTAACAATCAGACCGTACTAGACGATATCAAACACACAAATGAAATAACTCATGGTAAACGACCTAGTTCACGTATCGCTTAACAACTAAACGCATAGCAAACGAGTACGAAAACACACACATGAAATAACCCAAAATAAACAACCGTAAATAATACAAACAAATGCAAATAATGTTCGTTCCCACCAGAATTCGATGTAGAGTGACTCAAAATATTCCAACCCCAACAAGGCTTGGAACATAACTTGTGACCTCATAAACATAACCATGACAATTAATAGAAGGAACGTTAAGCTTCCGGAACTCTTCCTTTCCTATGTCGTACCAAAACAACGGTTGCTCCACGACATATAAGATCATGGTTTTACATGCCGACAAACATTTCGGCCTCAGCTCGACGCCATCACAGGGAAAATAAGGCGGCGGCAATATAGTGATCGGATGCGATATCGACAAGAACTTAGTCCACCGCCAAGAGTAAGCCGATCCTTCACATTCCATTTCGGTCATCCAAATCTCATGTATCTTACTTTTTGACCCTTCACACACCAAACTCAACCGACCGTCCAAGACGGTCAGGATCGGGTAATACCTGTACAAAACATATACAACACTAACATAAAGACAGTTTATAATAAATTCATTTGATTCATCAATTTTGATAATAATTAAGAAAATCAGGTGTTAGTGTCCTCTTTCTTTATATATAAGTAAGGTTAGCTCTAACCAACATTTGATACATAAAAATTTCCGTATTAAAAAAACATAAGTAACACTTTGAATTTTTATTTAACAATTTTAACAGGGTCGGGCTTTAACAGTAACTGACTCTACCAAGAGCGGGAGTCTTTACCATGTGAAACTTATCTTCCGTAAGAAGAAAACATAACATCATCTTCATCTTTCCCCTCGATTCGATGCACCAATACATAATTTGGAGTAACTGTACTTATCTTCGTAATTTTCCTTCCACCACATACCAAATTGCAGGTACGACCATGTATGGTTCTTAACGTTGTAAACCATAAATTCAAGGGCATGATCATCGCCGCTAACTTTGGTGACCAGCTTGTAACAATCATGAACACGATCATAGCCGAATCCACAAAATTCTAAATCTACGTCAGCATCACCATCCTCAGCTGGGTTCGGAGGTACGATGTGACGTGCCTTTGTTGTCGGGTTGTACACGACCGTGTGACTAGGAAGTTGAAGAGCCACAAGACCGTCGCAGGAACCGAGTACTCTGACGTCACGGACATCGTCATCATCGAACAGATATCGAGTTTGTGTGAGTTTAGGGTTTCCATCTTCTATGGAGTCCGAACCGACCGAGTAATGGTAGTACGAGGAAACGCGACGTACCACTTGCTTGACCAACAAACAAGGTCGGTGTAGTGAGGCGGCGCGTTGTAGTTGGAGCCGTGTGAAGTATTGGTCGGTGTAAATTAGGGCACGCCATGATTTGGAGACGCACGTGTAACGCATGAGGACCTTGGCCGGAAGTCGACTAATGATATCGGTGATAAGGTCCTCCGATAACTCCAAGGATTTTTCTTTTGTTTCAGTTCTTCGGTTTTTGGTTTCCATGGCTGCTACTTTCTTGTTGTTTTAGGCTACTGGTGTGATGGTACTGCCTATATATGGTTGTATTAGGGTTTGAGCAAACACTATATATATGGTTTGTGTTCCAAAAATAAAAAATGAATGAGACTTGAATTGCTTTTAAAAGCACTTCGATCTTTTACATATCTAATAATGGCATTGGAATGAGAAAATATTGTACCACATTGGTAAAGACGACAATATGAGCCGAAACAAATTGATTAAAGGCGGTTCAAATGGAATATTTAACGAACTGATTTTGAATTATTTGTTAAAAATTCGTCTCGTTTTCATTTATAAGAACATTGTTAGAGATGAGAGAATTGTACTAATAATTGTCTGACCCATGTCACGGGTTGTTTTTGCGAATTGTTGGTTCAAACCACACAATCTTCACCTGTGACAAAGCCCTATGAATCTCCTCCTAACAAATATTCGGCACATCAAACTTAGATGCTTGATTCTTTTCTTGTGATTGTTTATGGTGCCTAATCTTAATAATTAAATAACAAAAGAACACCTGTATTACTAGTCGTTCTGTCTTATATAATTATGAATAATTGAAATCTTTAATATTCAAAAGAAATATTCAACATCAGACCGTTATAAAAATCCGACAAGATTGGACTCTAGTATTGTAGTTTATGGCTTGGCCAAGTGTACACATTTCTCTTTCATTATTGTGTTATATAATATGATACAATCTTTGAATATTATTTTGGAAGATAGAGACCCCAAACCAATCTTGCAAGTACCTATAAATATGTGTGACCTAAGCTTTCCTTCAAATCAGCATCAAATTAAGGCTTTCTCTAAGGTTTTGACCTCTTTATAAGCTTACCAAATCTTCTTTCATATCCACTTTGGTCTCTTCTTATTGCAATCATGGCAAGTCCTGAGGCATCAAGTGATTTTGCCTATGTGACCGCACCTTCTAGTCCCATTAGGAGCCACAGTTTAGGGCACATGTACTTTTTTAGTGTCCCAACTAGTCCCACAAAGCTCTCTCCGGGAGTTGCTTTTGGGGCCAGTGAGTTTGAGTTCGAGACCAGCTGTCGATTTGATGTAAACGATTTGGATTATGAAGTCAGTCAGAATTTTGAATATCGTTTTCAGAAGGACGATGAGCGTCAACGTGGGGGTTCCTTTCCTGCCATGGCGTTTGCGGACGAGCTTTTTTGTGATGGGAAAGTCGTGCCGCTCAGGCGTACTCAACTAAAGCTTCCTCCTCGCCTCCAACACGTAAACGACGAGAGATCTCGAAACCCGGACACTCCTTTGTCGCTAGTGTCCTCAAGTCGGGGGATGAAACTCCCGTTTTTCGGGTGGAGTTCGTGGAGAGAGCATGATTTTGATCCCTTTATGGTTGCATTAGAGAAAGTTATGGAGGAGGAGAAGAGGAAATCTTTTGAGGGGAAAAGAGGGAAACCAACACAAACTAGACGGGCCCGATCCCTCTCACCCGCCCGAGAAGGCCCAAAAGGGCCCAGCAAGGCGTCGGTATACCCACCAAACAACAAGTCCGGGCCCATAATACTTATGCAACAGCCCGGCCCAAATCATACAAAGAAAGGACAAGAAGAGGCAATGGAGCAAGAAGGGAAGAATTCAATCATGCTAGTTGAGCCTAAAGGACTAAGTTTCGGAAGAAAACTAAGGCTTGTGAAAATGGGCCATGAAGGGCCCATTAAAGCTGAAGCTAAAGGCTCTAGCAAGAGACACAAGATCAAGAAGCTCCTTTCAAGGACACCACTAATCAAGGAGAACAAGAAAGTCTCTCAAGTCACCAATGGAACACTCATTCAATACATGCCCAAGCTCTTCCTTTGTTTGGGCTATAGGATGAAAAAGTCATCATATGTAAGTTAACGGGCCGGGCTTACCTAAATTCTATTTATGTACTCATTTTATTTGGTTCTGATTCATTCGGTCACTCAATGTTGTGATGTAAACAAATTAAAAACATAGTAACACGAATGTGTAAAACCGAACAGATCGTATACTTTGAATCTCTCTTCATATATCAAATAGTGAACATTACAAATCATTCTCTTCTACAATCTTTCAAACAAAAGCTGAATCAACTACACTATAATCGGACACAACCCTTGGCACCAAACAACATTAGACATCAATCCTTAACATCATCAAACCTTGTCCCTAATCCAATACTTCAGCAGGCCAAAGGCGCTTCCATGTCCCGATCTCCTCATAGTTCTTAAGCTTCACGATCCCCCCATAAAACCCATCTGCCTCGTTCCCCTCCTCCCGATGATCCCTCCTATTGATACTCGTCCTCCTCCCCCTCGAGCCAGGAGTGTACTGATTGAACTCGAGCACCACAGTGTCTACAAGTAAAAAATTGGTCCCCAAGTTTGAGAAAAGACAGAAACCTTGGAAGCTTGCAATAAAGATCGAGTTCTATCATTGTGAATGGCCATAAACATTCCACTGAGACATAACTTATTACAATGTTGGTGGAAATCGTGACACAGTGACCATGATATGTCTCCGGGACCATTAGATTAACACACATTGTGGTCCACGATCGTTATTGGGGTATACTCGTAAGGTTCTTATACACATTCACAACAACATAGTATACGATTATCTTCAGACAAAGAACATAGAAAAAAAACTCACCACTGTTATGACAAAGGCAGTGATTTGCATCCCCGTCACATGATTCCAAGTGGCCTACCACACCGTACCACCAACCTGTAGCGTGCAATGTCCATTTTATCGAACAAATCAGTATAAAAACAATCAAACCCATGTCAATAAACTCGTATTTCAGTACTACATTCTGGAAGAGTCCATGGTATTATAATATCAGTAACGGGTTATAACATCAGGTCCATTATAGTAATGTAATGATCAAGGTTGAACGGGTAGTGATTGATCTGATACAAGAAACCTTAAACACCGATCAAGATAAGTTTTCAGACAGACAAGAGATGTAACATGTTAAAGGTTAAAAGGGTGTCTGAAATGGACTAACCGTAAGGGTATTCTTTGTTTCTTCTCCACTGAATCTCGATATGATCACCAGGACACAACTCGTTCAGACAATCAGTCACATGAAGATCATGTGGAGGCGTATCAGAGAGCGGTGCTCGTAGTCTTTCCCATGACACACCACTCTCTATTGCAACAGCCCTCCTTCCATGTGGAGGGTACCTGAAAACAGACATCACATAGGATCGTTAAAATCCTAGTACATAGTTATGATCATAGGATCGTTAAAAGAGGTTAATTCCTAGTACATACTTGGCTTGGAAGGTGTCGGTTCTCGAATCATAGCTAACCTCTGCATCATAGCAAGACAACAAGAACCCAACATGCCCATTCTGAAAAAAAAACCCCAAAAAACAAAACTTTTCATGTAATTGAACAAAAAATGGAGACAATTATATCGAATTGAGCCTCGAGAAGATCGAATTGATAGTGAGATTGAATCGAGTACCTCGCGGTTATAGACCTGAGCAGGGAACCAGAACTTGCCAGACTCAAGAGCAAGATAGCAGGACATGGTGGAGTCAACAGGGACATGACTCTTAAGCTTAGGACAGGCCTCAACTTTGGAGGGTCTGATCCAATTCAAGGGCCAAAGATAGGACAAGAGCCTTAAAAACCCCTTTGGCTTGGTGACCTTGGGAGTGCCCAGATCCTTCCTGGAGGCAATATGCCATTGCCACTCTCTGTAAGCAGCAGCACCAATGACCCTACCCCATTTCCTCTTCATGTGCCCTTCCCAAAGGTGGTCACTTATGCACCTGTCCCTCAGAGAGGTGCTCACAGCAGCCATGCCACAGAGCTGGGCTGGAGGGAGCTTCTCAAGAATGTGCTCCAGGACTAGGTCAGGCAAGTCCAAGATTGAGACTTGGCCCTCAATAAGGGCACTTGATGGGTTGTTGTTGTTATTGCTCTTCATCTTCATGGACATTTCTGGAGTGTAGGGTAGGGTCTTGTGGATGAACCCAGAATTGGGGAAGAATGAGAAATCTTCAAAGAAGAGTGACAACAATCTCATTGAGAAAAGGGAAATTTCTACTGAGAGAGGCACAAAGCACAAATCAAGTGAAGTTTACCTTAACCTTACTCTTCTTCTTCTTCTTCTTTCTTCACCCACCTTTAAAAAGCCAGGGTCTGTGGAATGATGATGTTCAATTCAAGCACACAGACATAACTTTGACAATATGGGTTTTGATTGGCTTAAACAGCCCCACCAAACCCTCTGTGGGCCATCCTCCAGGGAATTATTTTAATCAAAAAAATAAAAATTAGGGGATAATTGTATGCAGCCACCATAAAGGTACCAACTTTGGTGGAAACAGAGCAAATCACACAAGAGCTCAAAATGGGAAGGGTCCAGTTTTTGGATCAAGAAAAGAAGAACCCAGAAATGTGGAGGGCTTAAGTGAGTGGGGTGAGTAAGGATAAGGGTGGGTCTGATATGGGTCTCTGACACCTGGACAATCCCAAGATGGAGAAAAATCAAAAAAGTCTAGATACAAAGGACTCTTATCACAGCCCTCCAATATCCCATAATTTTTATTTTCTTGGGAACCAAACAGAGATCTTTAGGGAATATTAAGATCTGGAAACAAATCTAGTAGTTATGGTTGAAGCACCCATGACCCAACAGCTCAAGATCTATGCAAAAACATGGAGAAGATGAAGAAGGGAGTGAAGGGTAGGGCCCACTTCTACCTTCACCTCCCATCCTCCTCCACTTGTGTATCTCTTTTTCTCTTTTAGGCATTTCATCAAACACCTTGTGGACATTCAATGGACTGTTCCAGTTACATGGATTTTAGGATATTAACAAACTCATAACACACATAATTGATAATACACTAGACATTGTTTTCAGATTTTTGAACAAGTGACCTTACGATAACGTGTGAGAGAATCAATCAACTTGATTCATATGTGACTAACTTGCACAAAATATATGTATTCGATATGAAAAATAGACCCGACCAGTGAGAACCCAGCTAGATTTTTGGGTCAGCCCACTTGCAGAAGAGATCCAGTATCAGCGTGACTAGGATGAGGAGCGAATGAGGAGGTGACACGTAAGGTGATCGTGTTCTCGGGAACTGTGAAAGGACGGTGAGAGTGTGTGTGCAAATGCAGGCTCAGAAACAAAGAACAGATAGATCCACCAATCAGATTCGCCGATTCAGATCTCTCTCACTCTACTTGTTCACACTTCTCACCACCACGTGTGTCAAAATGATACATTGATTTTTTATTACAAATATATATAATGGTTTGTTGATAATAATATTTAAAATAGTTAGTTACACTTAAATACCCTAACGTATATTCGGATTTCACTAGAATATCGAATACTTGTTATTGTTTTGGCGGGTACTTAAAGTTTTTAACTGTATCATCTTTAACGGTTTCCATCCATACCTATTAGGTTTCAAAGCAAATGACGAAAATACCTCACATAAGTTTTCAAATTTTAAAACCTATATCATTCAAATGACAAAATTACCCATCAGGGTTTTAGCTTTTAATTTCGAGGGTATTTTTGGTGTTTTGAAAAAATAAACAATAAATAACAGATTTTCTAACAAATTTACTAACGATTATAAATTTTAAATGTCTGTCAAAGTAATAACAAATATTGGGATATAAAAGTGAAATACAAATATATGTTAGAGTACTTAAGTATAATTAACCTTATTTAAAATTTTATTTATTGATTTATGTTTCTAAGTGGATCAAGATTTAGTTTAAATGTGGCTTGTTTTAGTAATAAAATGACGGTTTTGGAGTCGAAATATTTATAATTAGAATGAGTTTGAGATTATTAAGAAAGTACAGGACATTGTTAAACAGATGAATAAGTAATACGGTTTTTAAATATCTCGTCATCGGAAGGCAAACTTTATGTTATAATACTTTTTTAGTTTATATTATTAATTGGACTAATTCAAAATAATTAGCTTCCATATTAGCTATGATAAACATCTTTTTTTCCTGGTAGCAAAATGTGTTTTCTATCGGATTAAGGAAGAAAGGGGAGATCATTAATCTTTTTTTCATTTTTTTTTTTTACATAAAAACGGTGATTTTTAACTTGATATACCGTTTTTATACTATTTCCTGACAACTAAAAGTATATGGCCACTAAGCTTACGATAGGGTACATGGCCATTAAGCTCGATATGAACAAGGCATATAACCGGGTTGAATGGAGGTTCCTTGAAGAGATAATGCTCAGAATGGGGTTCGATCAAAGGTGGATTTTCTTGATTTGAGGTTGTGTATCCTCAATACAATTTATTGTCCAAACTAGCGGGGTTGCCATGGGGCCTTTCAAATCAGAGAGAGGTCTTCGTCAGGGTGATCCCATCTCGCCATACTTATTCTTGTTGTGCATTGAAGGATTGTCAGCTATGATTATAGAGGCAAACTGTCAAGGGCGCCTACATGGGGTTAGAGTGGCCCGGAGCGCTCCAATTATCTCTCATTTGTTTTTTTTTTTTGTAGATGATAGCTACATCTATTGTCGTGCTACCCAAACTGAAGCTCAACAAGTTTTATCTATCCTCCAAAGAGCCTCGGACCAAGTTATTAATCTCCAGAAATCTTCTATCTTCTTTAGCTCAAACGTCTCTTTGAGACTGAATCATGGAGAAGAGCACAAGATGTGGAGCACGCCATTGGCCCTACACCAATTTCAAGTGTGGAGAGATGGGGCCCACCTAGTGATCCTTGGGTGAAAATTAACGTTGATGCTTCCCTCTCTGCTAATGGACAGGTTGGTATTGGATGGATCCTTAGAAATTTCAGAGGAACTATGATTGAGTACCACACAGTGACCATGCAAAGACAATATCCACCAGTTGTAGCCGAAGCGTTGGGAATAAGAGAAGCGTTGAGTTGGGTCAAAGAGAAGGAGCTCTCGAAAGTTGTTGTGGAATCGGATTGTCAGAACGTATGTAATCTCATCAACTCAAGGTCTGCGATTCGATCGCAGCTTGGCCTTATTATCAC
>JAYMSW010004882.1:0-10556 GCA_036897725.1 Erodium texanum | reverse complement strand
CTTGTCAATGCCACCTTCCATGCAGCAGGCAATGCAATATCCTGCTATGTATGGAGCGCTACATACTGGAGCTCCATTATCTTCACAGTTGTCAGAAGCACCCCCTTCGTTGCTTCCACCTTTTAGTGCAGGCTCCTTGAATGTGCAGTCTTCGATGCTTCCTGCTCCTACCCAATCCACTGCTACTGTTTCTCAGTTATCAACAAGTTTGATGCCTGATAAGCCTTCTACTCAAGCATTTCCTACCACAGCTCTCAATACTAACTTACCATCTGTATCACCATTGACTATTGGTTTAGATAAATCTGCAACTGCACCAGCAGTCAACGACAAGCCTAAAACAGTCCCTGCTCCCATTATGCCTTTTAAAAGCATGCCTGAGCCACTGTCAGCTGTCGCAGGGACATCAAGTACAGTTCCAAATGAGGTAGCTATGCCTTCTTTGGTGACCCCTGACCAGCTTTTGCAACCTGGAGCAACACCAATATCTCCGTTCCAGTCTCAAAAGTCCATCCAGAAGGATGTTGACGTGGTACAAGACCTACATGCATCATCATCGCAATTACCACCTCCAGCAACAACAGGGTCGCAAGAGCCACTATTGCCTCTACCTCCACAAACTCATCATAAGGTATTGCTTGCCACTTGCAACTCAATAAACTCCATAATTAGGTTATTTACTAAACAAGGTTGCCTTTCTATGATATTCAATCTTGCATGTTAAATGGCTTTTTAACCTTATCATATGCTTAGTGCATGATCATTATCGATGCAATAATTTCCTCCCCTTCCCTTTTGCATTTAGTGAGTTTCCTTCTGAATCTCTTGATGAGTGATTATCTTGTTCCATTCTTAAATTTGCTCATCATGAGGGGGTTTTCCAAATCTTGATATGGATTATGATGATTGCTCTGTTATTTTCTTGTTCTTTTTGTTCCTTTCCACAGCAACATGGCACTTCTACATACATTCACCAAAATAACAGAGGGGGGCGTGGAAGAGGAAGAGAAAATGCGGTATGACTTCCATGCACCTGATATCTTCTTTCACACGTGTACTGTGCACATCGTCTTATCTGAAGCTCTAGTTAGCTGATTAGGATGTCATTCCATGTTCAACACATAATCAATTGCAAAGTTAGCAGAAGTGTCCCATCAAACATATGAATTGTAGTTTCGTTATTGAACCTTTCCCATTTGTGTGCACTTTGTGAGAGGTTAGTATTTTGTGTGGTCATGTGATGTAAATGGTTAGATGTAATGACCATGTTAAAGTGAAACTCTAAAATTCAGTTATATCCCTTCCTCATCTCCATCAAGGATAAAAGCTGATGAATACTAAGGCAGTATGTGTTCACTTTTGTTCTTGTTTGAGTTCAACTTACATGTCAATTTATCATTTGGTTACTTGTTTCACCCGGTAATGGGCCATACTGTTTTTGGCTGGTAAGTTGTTCCTGTCTCCAGTTGTTTCACTTATAGTTTATAGCTGTTACTACTATAATTTATATCTAGGCAGGAAGCAAAAAGATAAAAGTAGAATAGTCATAAGTTAATCTATGAAAAAGTGCATATTTACATCTCTGCTTCCCTAGCGATTGAAAGTTCTACCTTATTTGTTGGACTATTATTGAAATAGTTACAATTAGATGTTGATCTTATGGTAGTGTTAAGACATGAGTTAGATTTTCGTAAATGTTTGTGAACATGAAAATCCATTGACATGGCTGAGCATTTTTTTGCAAGTCCCATGGCTGTGATAGAAAGAAAGTTTTTGTTTTTACTTGGTAATGATTAATGAAAAACCTTTGGGTGATTCTATCAAAGTGCTATGAGCTACAGCTAGACTGGAAAATAAATAAAATGCGCCCTGATATGCTATACGACACTTATTGTTGGCTCAGAATTAATAAGTAGCAGAGATGGCGATGCTCAGATTGATTTGTGATATTGCAAGGATAGTATGAGGAAATAACATATTCAAAGCAAATGGTGCAATTGCATATAACATGAAGGAAAACCATATATAGGTGCTTTGTTGTGTATATGTGCTAATGCCCAGGGGAGAAATGGAGATGAAATTACATTAAGCGAAACTAAGTAGATGAGGGAGGCAAATGTTGATACATAATTAAAAGAAAGATGCGGCAATGCATATATTGACAGAGAACATGACAATATGATTTGGTCTGCTCTCCCACAAGTACTGGGGTACCACCGTGGTTATTTTACTTGCCTGTTGATTACATCAATATTTGATATTGCAGTTTTCACGTCCTGTGTCCCAGTACACTGAGGAGTTTGATTTTATGGCAATGAACGAGAAATTCAACAAGGATGAAGTATGGGGCCATCTTGGTAAAAGTAATAAATCTGAAGAAGATGCGGATGCCAATGTTGAAAACGACGTGAGGTCATCTGATCAAGAAGCCAAGGTACTTCACATTAAATTTGCTGCGCCGAAGAGACAATCTTGGTTGTAGATGTGGCCTTTGTTTACCCTTTCTCTTTCATGTGACACAGCCTGTATATGTTAAGGATGACTTTTTTGATTCCTTATCATGTGATGCTCTGAACCGTCGTGGTGGAAGGGGTAGATACTCTGAGCAAAGAAGAGTAGATACCGAGGTACTGTTCTCTTTCTATTCATGTTATGGTGTGGAAATATAGGAATGGTTTTACTACAGTTTTCATTTTACATCCCAATACTTTGAATGTGTTTCAGTGTAAATGCTTTGACAATGCGACTGTTTTATGTCATAAATGTGTGAAATCATATGGTTTTCATCCCTTTCCCCTCTTAATCTTTTGTGTTGATTCTTTGTAATACTGAAAAATAATTCGAATGTTAAACTTCAGTATGGGTTCTGGAGAGACATGCCAATCATTTAGAAAATGCATTATGTAAACCCCTACAATTTTCCTTGTATGATATAATCAACTAACTGAAAATTAAATTGAATATTAATCCTTTAGTCTTTGTTCTTGTTAGCTTTAGTTAGAAATGGACTTGATATGTAACCAAATGGATTCGGTTAGGATCTTAGTGACCTAAAAGATTGACTTCAAAGATCTCGTACTATCTTTCCTAGTCAATGAAGAATGTGATTTTGTAGCTGCTCTAGTACCTCTTAAGATTGTGAAGCTCGTTGGTTTGTGTCCATTCAATTTAAAGGTTTCAATTGACATTATGTTGGTATGGCAGACATTTGGCAATTTCCCAAGGCAGTACCGCGGTCGAGGTGGCCGTGGGCTCGGCCGAGGTGGCAGATCACGCGGTGGTTATTATGGTAGGGGAGGCAACAACTATGGATCTGGCTATGGAGGCAATAACTATGGCTCTGGCTATGGCTACAACAATGGGAGGGGTCAAGGATATGACATGCAAGATCGAGCTTAGTTGCATATCTTTTTCTTGTGCAACGATTAGGCCGAAACTTGTATCCTGTTATACAGTTCCTACCAGATTTAGAGGGGGATTTGGAGGTGTAAAGTGGGGCTATCGTTGCAGAGTTTGTGTTGAGTATATATATTGCTTCACACAGACCGCGACCAGGAGAGAGAACTCATGAATAAGCAGAGACACCCTCAAAACAGATGTAGTCACACCCCGTCTTTGTTTTTCCATAGCCCTCCTTTTGTCTGTTTTGATTGCATTTGTGAAATATGACAGAGCATAACATGGATTTGGATATGCTTTCATTAGTTGATTCCGTTGTTTTAGTGATATGAATTTGTCATGTCCAAACACTGTAGAACTCAATTAACAAGGGTCTTAATTATCCTACTTTTAGATTCTTCCCTGCCACATCTTTGTATTGAAGTTGTGCTATGAAATATGAATGTTTGAGCCAATTGATCTTCCAGGATCCCCTTGGTTTCATATTCTCTGACTCCATCTGTCACACGTGAAAGTGCATTACTGGTAAGTATTATTAGACTTCACTCAACAGTTAATTATTTTTAGTTGAACCAATTCCTTCATGTGGTCACTGGGAAGAGCTTGAGTCTATTTGACCAAATATTATATTTCAGAGTTCAAGCTTTGTAAACTATGATATCAGTGTTTATGTTTTGCAACATTGTTATTCATTGCCCTCAATGTTCGAGCGGTTTCTTAGTGGAGCATGTTTGCAGAGGTTTGGCATCCTGAGTGGATCTTAGCTCCATCCTGACTTAGAGGGCCAAGTATGTTTGGAGTCTTCAGGTGCATCATAGAAAGAGACTACACAGTTGGCTTAGATTTGGGCAGCTGGCCTTTGCAAAAGAAAATGTGTTGAAGCTTGTGGTCGAAGAAAAGAAGAGTTGTGACTTGCAAGGCAACTTAGCCCGTACACAAACATTCTCGTCAACTTCATTACATTACCATGATCTCTCACGGTCGTAGTAGTGTTGCTTTCAATTTACTTTACGGAATGAAGAAAAAAAGAATATCACTTTTCTTGTACTTCACCTACACCCAGATCTGTTCACTTTTTCCATGCACTTAAATAAGGTGCAAGTTTCTTCCACAGTTGCAGAAGAGAAGAAAAGTTGTGCCGCATGATCCTTCACAAGTTCGCGGGCTCGCGTTCCCGTTCATGCTTCATTCTCTTTCTTCTACTTGTCCTCGTTAGAATAACCGTGGCGATGGATCGATCTGGCGAGAAAGCAGCTGTGAGGGTTCGGAGGCGGGAGGGTCAAGTGTTCAATTTCCTTCCCAGAGGCTACCGAGTTCCTCCTTCTGCCCCTTCCAAGAGGCACAACTCGGCCATACATTCAGTCCCTAACAACTAATTCTACAACACATAGAATACATACACATTTTTGTTTCTCTGTTCTAGAAACTTGCTCTTATCAGGAAATAAATGGAATAAAAAGCGACCAATTTGTTGAAGTCGCGGATCTTGCTTGTATTAATATAAATATATTCATCAGAACTAACCTAGTGGTGAAAAAGAGTTCTCTTGCTCGTCACAAATCGAATCAATAATTGTTGTTTGCTGTTATTTGTCTTGAGTTAGTGAGCTATGCTCATCAAATACTGATTGCATTACTTGTTATTCCCACTAAATCTGGAGTCTATAGTGTTATTATAATACCTTGTGTATGACCTATAGTTCAAAAATGTACATCTTCATTATTGATATATGACATTTACATTAGTAAAAACAATAAGCTAAGAAATATGTGGTGATCAAGTCTCTTGTGGAACTTGCTCTGTATCAACAGAAGCAAATGAAATAAGTGGTTGATGACTTCAGAATGATGAAACCCAGCTCCAAAATCATTCAAAGCATCATTGGCGATCATGAAACAAATAAATCAACCACAACTTCAACTGGTGTAAGTATGAGTAAAACACGCAGATCCTGTAAACTCACAACAAATCTCTGTCTCCATGTTTACATTTTAGAATTAAAACAGTTACAGACATGAAACAATAGTTTTATATCATCCCGACAAAACCTAACAGTCGAATGAAAACAAAGGGGCTTATACTACAGCCAGAGAACAACAAGGTATATGAAACAACACAAACTCGGTTAACCTAAATCTAATTCTCTGTATTCCAAGACCCTCTCAAGTTACTGGTTATAAATAAACGACACCCTTATGATCTCAGAATAAAGAATTTCTACAGCTAACTCTTACAATCAATCAATCAACGCCATTTACCTCCTACGGCTATGCTGCGTATCAGGATTGTACCTGTTATGGAATGACGTATCATGATCATGATCAGTCCAGCTCTCCCTTCTGGTTGAGACATAATCCAATCTAGATGAGTATGGTACACTATAGTGGTCATGAGCTGAGAACCCATCACGGTTGGGGCTCCTCCTACCTCTTTCAGAAAAGGACCTCCCGAGGGTAGGGCTTCTTGAATTATAAGCATGAACAGATGATTCGTAATTGCCATATCTTGGAGGGTAACTAGAGCTTGAAAGGCTGCTCACAGGCTCACAGCCAGGTGGGCCATCGTCCCTATAATCATGGGCCCGTCTTTGATGCCCTCTGCTTGAAGGTTCTAAAGAATAGTTTGATCTGCGATTCAACTGGCCCCTAGACCGATCAGAAGTTAGCCAAAGTCTTTCATCGGCATTTGGTGGAATGGGTGCATTTATTCCGGGAAAATCAACCGTCTTATTCTTCGGTAGTTCAGTGTGACCCGCTTCGGTAATTTCCCCTTCCTCCCCACCTTCTTCTTTAATCTCCTCATCAGCATATATACTAATCCCTGATGGCTGGTTCTCTTCATCTATGTCTGAATAATGTCAATGTAAGGGTCAGTAGAGCATCAATGAAGATTAAATATTAAGTACTAAACGGGCAAAAATAAATATATCAGTTACCTAGATATCCTGGTGGGTATCCTATTTCTCGCATTCTGTTAAGCCACGGGGGTGGATCAAGATCCTGCAAACAAAATAAATATTTACAATCATGATCTGCAGAAAATGCTCCAATCATAACGTGTGGTTTTTGCCCAATTTGTCGTCAAGAGGTTACAAGAACTAGAGCAAGCACTTGAATGCAGACTCAAGGGGACCAAAAAGCCTTGAAGAATCAAGGAATCTCTCAAGTAGTGTGGTTTTATTCTTGGTGAAGCAATATCGGGTTTCTTAGGCTTGGGATAGGGCTTTTCTTAGCCCCATAACTTATTTCTTTCTTTTGGATGTATTCAACTAAAAGCATGAGACACAAAAGCATAATGGAGATGGGGAAAAGACAAATCCTAGTGTCATTTAGTTTTTACCTGGATATATATTGTTTCTTAACACCTTCACTTTCTTTATCTTTTACCAAGTGACTAGTGGTACTTATTATTCTTAGTTCTATAACTAAATCTTGTTTATTTCATTGCTAAGTAAAAATTTAATGAAGAAAGGGAGAAGTAAATTTACCCCAAGACCCATGAGTTTCCTTGTATCAGGATGGAGAACCCCTGGCTTTAAACCATCATACTTCCCACCAGGAGTATTCTGATAATATCGAGTTGGATTGCGTGAACCAGGATTTTGATTTCGTTTGGAATTGTGTTCTTTACGAGCATTGTTGACAGCGGCATTGTCGCGAGGTCTTGGACAGTCTCTCAATGCATGATTGTAGGACCCACAATTGAAACATCGGCTTGCATCACCTACTATGACACCTCTGCAACACAAAAGCAAACAGAAGATAAATATGATATGTGAAAAGGAACAAACAAGTGAAAAATAAGGGAAAGATAAATAACCCTGTATCAATCAAATTGATAATTATATGACAAAGTGGACAAATATAACTAAAGAAGCCAAAGAAGAAACACAGCTCAGCATGTGAATATAGATGAAAGGTAGATTATGTACCCTTCCAAATTATTCAAACCATCTGCTGATGTCAGACCCAGAGCATATCCGCGATCATACAGAGGAACTGAAGTACTATCCAAGGGAACAAACTCCTTGATTGGCTTTGAGGTCTGGTTGTCTATCTTGAAAGACTGCATACAAGAAGATTAACTCTCAACTGAACGTATATACTTAACTAAACTGCCCATAAATGGACATCAGCAGTAACCACAGAGACACTAATTAAGAGAACTTACAACTGCAGATGACTTTTCACCAACACGTAGAGCAGGGAAGTATGTCTCTTCACCAGATTCTGACCCTTCATTAGGATCCTGAATAGTTTAAAAAATATAAGTCTGACTACCTTTGATCACATTTCAAAAGAAAAAAGTACGTCCTATCGATTTAATTTGATAAATATAGTATATAAGAGGGGAATGATGAATGAATAGATGCACAACTTTTGTCTGAAAGAAAAAAATGGAACATACATTGGATGAAGAACTATTATGAGCATGCCACTCCGACCATTGCTGTAATAGTTCTTCCAGCTTCAGTTTACTAGCTCTGTAAAAAAGTACACCAATCAACTAAGAATCAACCTATGAGAAATTCAAGTAACTTTCATGGATATTATATTCCATATCTAGATAATTTGTATTTTAGGTGTGACTGAGTAATGACAAATTGTTAATTCTCCCATCCCTACCTTGTTAGGGAATGATACATGACACATACTGAAGGTTCCTGCTTATCAAAAGCCATCCTGGCTCTCTTAACTCCTAATATAGCTGACATGATGAGTTATGGAAATCATGAAAATACAAATCAACGCGTTATATAAGTGATTCCTATTGACACACAAAAAAATATCACTGGCACTCTTTGATGATATAAGTGATTGTATAAATTGGAGAGCATATAATGAAACTGAGATAACAATGTAAAAGTAGGATACAACTACCAGCCTTCTTACAGTCCCCGAGTGTAGTTTCATCTTTGGTGGTGAGGCAACCATTCTCAGCATGAATTATAGAGCTGGAGCTACTCAGTTTCTCCACAACAGTCACAGTTTCATTTAATTCAAGACTTGTGTGTGCTGAGGATGGATTCTCAACCACATCCTTGTTAATTTCTGTTTCCATCATACAATCATCTCCAAGCCCGACATCAGCCTCCTTGTGCTGCAGATTATCATCAATTAGGTTGTCGTCGGAGGGTTGAGGTTTAGAATCATGAAGTTCGTTGCTCTCATTTCCACAGCTGGGACTGCTGTGTGCATTGATGCCGATAAAATCTTCACTTTCCATATATAGATGAAAAACAACTTCACTGAAGTGAACTACCAAGCCACTACAGAAAGTACACTGCAGAGACGAAGACTTATATAAGTGGACTAGAAAAAATACTGTAATGAATGAGGTATGATGAATATTAATGACACAACATGCAAATATTTACTAATAATCATGCACATTACATAATGATTTCTTCAAAGGAGCATGACCAAAACCCTATTAATGAATGGAGATTACAAGTAACAATAAAGCAATGACCTAGCCCTGGTAATAATAGGTAAAATATGTACTTTTATTGCTAAAGAAAGAAAACTAATGAATCTAAATGGCATGAGCTTCAACAATAACAAAACCACTCTTTCAACAAATCTGGATGCATTGAAGTTCAAAAATTTCAAGAGTGATTAAGACATGAATAAGATGACTAAAGAATTAAGGAATCTAACGACAAAGTCAAATCTCAATCAATTCATACGACCACAACTTCACCATAAATTAGAGAATAAGCCTAGCCTAAAATGACCCTGGGTACTAGTAATCCTGACATTCAACAGCCTATAGTCAATGCATACATAACCCACCATCAATCAAAGATACAAATTATAAAGTTAACAACTCAAGTCATAAATCTTTAAATTGAAAAGTCACTTCAACAATTATGAAGTAAACAACCCAAGTCATAAATTCTACAAGCTTCAAGCTTTAGATTCAAAAGTCACTTCAAGTATGCCTAAAACTTCCGAAAAGTTAAATTGAGTGAAGAGTTGGTTTTCCAACTCAGAATTCCAGCGAGAGAGAAAAATATGCATGAAATATGATTATACCCTTTTTTTTCTCAGCATCCAAACAAGGTATTTGGAATTGAGGAGCAAGCAAGAGCCACTAATATATGGAATTCGCGGAACCGGCTAAAATCTTAACATTCAAAATCTGAGAGCTTTTTGCTTAACAATAGTAAAAGAGGAAAACTCGTAGAGAACAGACACGAGATAGTGTATAGCTTACCGGAAAAGTGCGCTGCGCTTCCCCGCCGGCGAGTCGTAGACGACGAGATCGGTAGCTCAGGGCAGAGAGAGATTGAGAGAGTGAAGAGATATTGGGCGGGGAGGGGAAGGCGAAAGGTTAGGCAGATCTGTAACAAGTTTAATGTTCGTATTTATCCTTTTAATTTTATGATTATTACTCCCATGCCCTTTCCTAATCTTAAAATAATTCACTGTATTTGAGTTTGTTTCCTAAATATATATATATATTTTAAAACAATCCTAAACAAAATTAACTAAAGGAAGTCAGAAAGAAATGTTAAATTTTGCCCCCACTAATATTTTAGATATGAATTTTAGTTTCATAAAATAAGATTTTCTTTGACAGATTCATAAAATAAGATTAGTTTTACCGATTATATTTTTTATTTGATATCTTCCATATAACCAATATTTTTTAGTTTTACAAGGGTAGATTTAATTTTTTTTTCATACTAAACTTTGTATAAACAACATTATATCTATAATTAGGGGTGTTCACCAGCCGGTTAATCGGGCTAATAGTACATTTCTCGGGGGGTTGGTGTTATCGGTGTGTCCATTTCTTTGGCCGTAACTGGGCCAATAGTCGTCGGCCCGACCGGTTTTTTACCTGTCGATCGTTGGGCGGTGTCCGGTAATAACCAGTCCAAGCCGGCCAACTTGGACCCTTTATTCATGCCTCTATGTGGGCCGAAATTGAGGCCCAAAACCATATTTTTGAATTTCCGATTCTTGCCACTGTGATAACATTTTATAAATCAATCAATGAACCCCTATTTCCTAATTGAATTCTCGATTCTTACCGCTCAACTTATGGAATCATTTGAAAGCTTAATTATTAAATTTCAAGTTATAGAACTTTTCTTATTTCAATTTCGATGATCGCACATGGGATTGATGGACCAACCCATAATTTCT
>JAYMSW010004881.1:0-10556 GCA_036897725.1 Erodium texanum | reverse complement strand
CGATTTACAAGTTGAGGGTATTTTCGGGTTATTCAAAAAAAGTGTAGTCACGTGCTGAACACGTGCTCACTTTCTATCCATTATACCTCACGGGACCTTATTTTTGATAGTTACAGTCCTATTTTGATAATTAAAATACTAAATAGTCATGTTTGATAATAAATTAAACTAGACAGTCCTTTTTTGAAGTTTACCCTAAAAAAAACATAATAAACACATTACTTATAATTTATTTTGGACAATCTATGATGTAAATCTACTCATAACCAAAAGGGCTACTAATCTTTAATTTCTGGGTACTTTACAGATAATGGCATGATATTAAGCATTAAACTCAAACAGCAGTCCATTTGTTTTTCAAATTAATCACTACTGATACACCAACCACAAGAATACTTTAGATTTTGGAGGAATAAAACGACAATTCAATCATTCTTGTTTTTTTTTCAGAGAATAATTGTTTTATTTCAATTATGTAAATGCATAAAAGCATATGTATTGTACTAAAATTAAGATGATGTCTAAAAGATAATTGCTGTGCCAGCACTGCCATATGAGATCATTCCTTTTCCAGCAAACTCCAGCATTGCAGTTTTTAGTTAATCTTGACTCTCCTAATCAATTATGAAACTACCAATTTTATTATTTTAAGGAATAGAATGATGATTCCATTTAGAATAAATATATTCCAATATTCTTGCTAATGAGTTTTATTGAAATAGATTTTATTTTTATTCACAATGTATTCTATCCACTTAGAAGTTTTCGAAGCAAAAGAATATAATGAAGATAGAAATTTAAACAATATATAAGATTAACATTAAGTCACAAAAAGTAACTTATTCAATAACAATTTGGTCATTATTTAATATTTTTTTTTACCTGATGCATAGCATTAAATTAGGTGTTACCAAACAGGAAAAAAAAACAGCAATGCAAAAGATGTTTTAGAATTAATCCATTTCCAGAATAAATAAACAAAAAAGTCAACAAATTATAATAATAGTGGTAACCGCGGTTGGTGGGACGATTGATTTAATTACAAAAACTAAATACTATAAAATTAATAAAAAATAAAAAATTAATGCAAATAAATTTTAAAAAGCTGAAACAAAATAAAAGGCTGTCTTCCACCACATTCATTATCGTCAAGAGAACACTCAAATTCTTTCATCTTTTTCTATTGGAGTCGTGAAGAAGAAAGACACAAAACAAGCTTCCAAATTGCGTGCATATTCTCTCTCTCAACGCAGACAGTTAGTCACAGACTATAAATTCTCTCTAACTCACTAAAACCCACTTGCAAGCATCACCACCTCTGTAAAAAAGGTAATTTTTTCCCCTTGATTTTCCACTCGATCCCCGAATTTTAGTGTGTATCGATCACTTTCAGACATGGGTTTTTGCTGTTTTGGTCTGGGAGGTGCTTGGGTCTCTTGAATTTAGTCATGTCATACGGTTTCTTGTTTTGGCATGAAAAGTATCTGGATGTTTAGAATTTGATCATCTGAGGCAGGTTCCTTGTGGGCGTTTTTAATTTTGACCGGTTCTGCTGTCTTAAACCTGGTTTTTGGGTGTGTTTTGCATCATTTTCTGTTTGGTTACTGGGAGTTCAGATGTAAGAGGTGGCTGAGGAATGAGGATTTTGCAAATTAGTTGGTTTTTGGTAGTCTGACTGTGAATTTGCACCTATTTAGGATTTGATAGTGTTTGTTGATGTGTAATTTTGATTAATCTCTTCAATTTCTGTCAAAAAAAATCTTACTTGTCATAAGAATTACCATAGATAGGATGGTATTATCTTTGCTCGTCACTTGTGATGGATTAGATACTGATTTCACATGATCCCGTTGTCTTGTATACTATTCTGCAAGTGGACTCTGACTCTCTGTCTATTACAAGCATATATGGTTTTGACATTCGAGGCTTATGCTTCCAACAAGTTCTTACATTTCAATAGAAAGCTAGAATTAAACGGTTTTTGTATCAAGATCATATTTAGAGATATGATTTTAGGAATAAGTAATCCTCCTCCAATGGGAGCTGAATTGAGCTCTTCTCATTGTCTTGCCTAGAAATTTGTAGGAGTGATATTTTTTGTATGTAAAGATAAGAATTAAGCCTTACTTTCTATCTAAATGGTTGGTAGGTCGAATAGACACACATATTTGTTAATGATTTGTAGTTTTTTTTTTTTGATACTGCAATTTCTGTATATCAAGTATAGGTAAGAGTCACCCTTACTTATGTAGAAGTAAAGGGGCACTACCGCTTGACTTTCTTGATTTTTTTTTATCAAGACTGATGTATCAAATGACTTTATTATGAGTTATATTCATGTAGAAAGGAACTCGCCAATATCACTTGACCCCACCTTTTATAAGAGAGAGAGAGAGGCCCAAGAAGAGTGTGAGAGAGATGCCCAAGAGTAGGAGAAAGAGAAGCCCAAGAAGAGTGGGAGAAATAAGGTGGGGATTTGCAGGTTTGTTGCCTGTGTTTTTATGAATAAATTTCTTTCATAAGAGGAGTGATGATACATTGTTATGTTATGTGAAGACTGGTGATTGCTTTGTCTAAATTTGGATATTGATGTTATATTTTTCTCGGGTGAAGAAAGAAATATAAGGAAATACTGCTCTTCCATAACTGAGTGTCACACTGTTGATATATGTCCCTTTTCCCCTTGTTATCAGTTGAACCATTAGCTGAGTGTCATCTCTGAAAATTGCCTTTTACATCCATTTATGTTTGAGATTATTTTGCAATCAAACAATTTACTAGTGCTGATATATATTAACGGTGTTTGTCTAGTTTACTTACCCATAAATGTGCTATCTGCACTAACACTAAGCATGCAAACTTGAAATAATTATTTTACTTATTGGACTCTTTTAGTTGATAATGTACTTGTTCTTGAAATATATATTCTGGTTATGTCTGAAGGTAACTTTGTTTACACATGCAGACTAAAGGCAACTTTTCACTATAAAGCAAGTTCCCCACAGGTCAAAGTAGTATGGGCTGCTTCAGCTGTTTTGATGACGATGATGCACACAAAGCTTATGATAATGGGCCATTTGTAGCAAATACTTCAGCCAGTAAGTTTGCTTTAGAATGTATTCATTTACTGTTTAAGCAATAAATTTTGTTTTATTAATATGAAGCTGAGTAGAGATTGTGCATGTAGGCAATAACCGTGGTTATCCACCAAAAGAAGCTGCACCAAGGGATACACGGACTGTAAATTTCCAACCTATCTCTGTCCCAGCCATTTCTGTGGATGAATTGAAAGAAATTACAGATAACTTTGGTACAAAGGCCTTAATTGGAGAGGGCTCCTATGGGAGGGTCTATTTAGGTGAAATGAGAAATGGGCAGGCTGCAGCCATCAAAAAGTTAGATTCCAGCAAACAACCGGACCAAGAATTTCTTGCACAGGTCAGGCCCAAGAAGGAATTTTGTACAACACTACTGCTATACAGTGTTTTACGGGTGATCTAGATTTGTTCATCAAATCACTGTAATTTTGCAGGTCTCCATGGTATCGAGACTAAACCATGAAAATTTTGTTGGGCTTGTTGGGTATTGTGTTGATGGGCCTCTCCGTGTCCTGGCCTATGAGTATGCTCCTAATGGATCTCTTCATGATGTTCTTCATGGTAAGTGAAATAATATGATTCCTATATGTGTGGCCATTCACTTTATGCCCCTTAGCAATAATTAGTTTGTGGGTACATTACAGGACGAAAAGGAGTCAAGGGATCTCAGCCAGGTCCAGTTCTGTCATGGGCACAGAGAGTCAAAATTGCTGTAGGTGCTGCAAGAGGACTAGAATATCTACATGAAAAGGCACAGCCTCATATTATCCACCGAGATATTAAGTCCAGCAATGTTCTGCTTTTCAATGATGATGTTGCTAAGATTGCTGATTTTGATTTGTCCAACCAAGCCCCTGATATGGCAGCTCGCCTTCATTCCACTCGTGTACTTGGAACCTTCGGTTATCATGCTCCAGAGTACGTTACGTAACTCACAATTCAAGTTTGAAACCAGTGCTAATCATGTTTGAGTGTGTCCTAATTTTGGATGGCACTTGGTAGGTATGCAATGACTGGACAGCTGAGCTCAAAGAGTGATGTTTACAGCTTTGGTGTTGTACTGCTTGAACTCTTGACCGGGCGTAAACCAGTGGATCATACTCTACCACGTGGACAGCAGAGTCTTGTGACTTGGGTATCTATTTTATCTTGCTTTACAGCTGATATTGGGTGATCATGTCCTATAATCTGTTCTTATCAAATTAATCTGTGTCAGGCAACACCGAAACTGAGTGAAGATAAAGTGAAGCAGTGTGTAGATGCAAGGCTAGGTGGAGAGTACCCTCCCAAGGCCGTTGCAAAGGTAACTATTTTGATATTTGTTTTCATCTCTTGATCTTCAATAATGCAATGCATATCAGTAGTGACTTGACGGTTGCTTGAAACAACAGATGGCTGCGGTTGCTGCATTGTGTGTGCAATATGAAGCTGATTTTCGCCCGAATATGAGTATTGTAGTGAAAGCTCTTCAGCCCCTTCTGAATGCTAGGCCCGGTCCCTCAGGAGGAACACCACAGCTGTGAAATTTCCCCAGACCCATTGTAGGATACACCATTCATATTTATTTTGTAAACAGGGTGATACTTACTGATTCTGTATTTTATTTGGTGCTATTTAGTCATTCAATATCTGGCTCAGGTTTCTTTGTAGACTTCCTACACATTATTTATGTTACAATTTTTTTTTTCTTCTGATTATGACAATATAACTACAGATTTCTGGATTGCAAGCTCTGGGTACATTTATCATTGATGATTCACTAGTGTTGTTATTACTTATTAGGATTGATTACTTGCAGCACCAGAAACATGTATGAATCTTGTTTGTGTATACCTTTACTGGTGATTTGAATTATGGGAGGCATATGACTATGAAGGTTCTGGTACAAACATTAGTATCCAACAATTGCAGCAGTATCTCCAATGTGAATTGGATAAGGCTCCAAGCAACTTGCATTGACACACACACATGATGCTTTGGAGTCATCAGAAACTCTGAATTCAAATTGAATTCTTGATATGCCAATCAGCCAATCACAGATTCATGTTCTTTTTAGTTTAAAAGTTGTCTTCAAAGAACAGGGACAGTTCAGTAATAATCCTTGAAATACTACATACTACCTAAAGCTCGGAAAATACATGGAAAAAAAATATACCAGAAACCTGTACACACCAACATGGTGGCAAGGTCATTGTTGCCACTTCCTTGCACAAACTAAATCTCTACATATAAGTATTCAAAACCAAGATGAAAAAAAATGCTCAATCATTCGTCTCCACAGCCCTTTGTTCTCGACAAAGGTAGGCCCGAGGATTTGGAAGGTCCAAAGAATGTAAAATTGTCTTGTATTCTATAATGACTTGCCTCGTGCTTATGCTCGGTGGCTATCTGACTTTGTGCCTCGATTGTCACTCTGGTCTGATGCGTGGCTTTCCTTCTGAGACTCGGCCTCTGTGGTCCCCATCTGACTCCTCCGGAGTCTACGGTCCTGAAAATACAAAACAATATGAGGGTCTACAAGCTTCAACAGGATATCACATGTCTCTTTCATCTTTAAATTCTTCAGAAACAATTGCACACCAACTTGTGCATTGTGTGATACTTTAAGAAGTTAGCCTAGGTATCATACCTCTCGAGGTATAGGGTATTCCTCTGATTCAAGCATACGAGCAACTTGACTCATCTTGGGTCGTTTCTCAGCATCTGGGTCAACACACCTTAAAGCAGTCAAAAGGGCTCTTTTGAGAGCACTTGTTGATGGTCTTCTCTCAATGTTTGGGTCCACCACCTCTTCTGTCCGTCTGTTTGCAACCATCATTTTAAGCCATTCAACCAGATTCACCTATACCATAGGAGGATCATGTCAAAACAACTCTTAACGACAGGTCTGGATTCAGTTCTTTGCACTGAGGTGGCATTCAAGAGTTTAGTAATAGTAACAAATGCAAGATACCAACGCTTGCTTGTCTAACTGGTCAAGCACTTGAACTTGGGTCCATGAGACCAGGGTTCAAGTCCCAGCAACCCTATCTTGTATATATTTAATGTCTTGGGTTATCCCATGGTTGTCCTCTTAATGTTGAAGTTTATGTCTTGCTGGATTATATTAGTATTGTCCTCATGAGTCATGAGTCTGTAATGTCGCTTTCCTGTGTGCTCAAGGGTTGATATATATTATAAATGCAGCATTTACATTAGGATAATGAGAGAGAGAGAGAGAGATTAGTGCATACCTCATCTGCAGGACGGCCATAATTGACTGGATCTCTTCCAGTAATTGCTTCCAAAATCACAACCCCAAAACTATAAACATCACTCTTCTCATTTAGAAGGCCAGAATTGGCATATTCTGGGGCTACATACCTGAAACATAGTAATTCCTAATCAAGATAAACTAATAGGTCTACTAAACTTCAAGGAGCAAATGGAACACAATGAGATATGATATGATTAAACTTGCTGTGAGAGAAATTACTCACCCAAAGGTACCCATAACTCTAGTTGTAATATGACTTTTTCCAGCACCCAACAATTTGGCTAGACCAAAATCAGATATTTTAGCATTGAATTCTTCATCAATCAATATATTGCTGGACTTTATATCTCGATGCACAACTTTTGGTTCAATTGCTTCATGCAAATAAGCTAAGCTGCAATACACAAACATTTCTCAATATGACAAGGAACTCATCATAAAAATAACCTTAAACAGTACAAATGAAGATGTGGATGATCTTACGCCTTAGAGGTCCCAAGAAGAACCTTAATCCGAGCCTCCCAGGTAAGATACCCATGCTGCCTCATAGCTCCATGGAGCCATTGCTCTAAATTTCCATTGCTCACATACTCATAAATCAACAACCTGGATATATAAACACCATGTCAGATACTAAATAACAATTAGTTCCCCAAACATAATCAGAGATATAGTTAGTACCTGTGGGTCCCTTCAATGCAGTACCCTAAAAGCCGAACTAAGTTTTTATGCCTGACATGACCAATAGCCTCAACCTCAACCCTGAACTCCTTCTCCGCTTGTCCTCTATAGAGAAAAATGTTTAAAGGTTAATGCACGTTTATAAGCTGTACAAGAAGTTTTTATGGAAACTAATCATGGAATGCCATAGAGCAAAGGATGATCAACTCACAGATTGTTGAGGAGCTTCTTAACAGCCACAGGAGTACCATTAATAAGATTACCTCGATAAACAACTCCATATCCACCCTCACCAATAACATTTTCCTTTGAAAACCTGCCTGTGGCGAGTTCTAGATCTCTTAATGTAAACCAGTGACCCCAACCAAGATGAGAAAACTCAGGCAGACCAGATAGAGGAGAAGGGGCAGTGATAGGATGCGAAGAAGCCTTGTAAACAGAAACAGTCCCATTACCTCCCTCTTCCCCTACTTGAGATCCAACAACACTCTCTTTTTCTATGTTATTAAATGAGCTTGATTGGCTGCTATTATCTCCATTTTTTGAGTGGATCAACACCTTCTCTGAATCTCTGTCACTGAACTTATCAAAGTTATTTCCGGAAGCTTGATCCACCCTGATCTCTTTGATTTCATTTGAATCTTTTGGGATTTGGCTGAGGGGAAGCGAGTTACTAGCCCTTCTGGATTTTTTTCTTGAAGTGAGGCATAGGGAAAGAACCACCAGAATAATGGCAATGAACAACCCTACAAGGACAGCAATTAATTCCCATACCTTTAGATCAAAGAAGAATGTTGTTTTGGACAACCCTGTTGCAAGAGTAGATGCCATTCTGGCTAATGCGAAAATGCCTGCAAAATGGAAGAAAGATGACTTGAACTATGCAAATATTATGTTGCTAATCTTTGCATAAACTTAGTCTTGTAAATCATTATAAATGAAATGCCATGCCACTAAATCTGGATCAGTATGCAATTTTAATTCCATGCATCAAAACAAAGTAAATTAACCTTGTAGACATGGTATCATATCTATCAAATTATGAATACAATCCACATCCAGAATTAAGCAAAATGCTTACCTTTAGCAGGTGTCCTACGATAAGGCAGGCAACAAAAGTATACATACACACCCAAAACAGAGAATATCAAAGGATCAAACTCAGACCCATCAACAACATTCCATAGAGAAAAGAACAAAAAAAGACATGTAAATTAAGGGGTAGATAGAGAATAAGAAGAAAAAAAACAACAAATAAGATGTTCTATTTCTCATGTCAACCCAACCCACTTAATCAGAAATTAAGTTAAAAAGAATTCAAATTTCAATGGAAAATTAAAGTTGACGTACCCAACACCGACACATTCAACTAAATATATTCCAGATATTAATTGACATTATCATGATACCAGCAAAGATTCAAACTTTTAATCATAAGAGAGAAGAAGAAACTAAAAAAATCCCACTATGAATCCGTCTAATACTACTATTTCGCTAATCACAAAACATTGAATTAATCACCATAATTAAAGAGTCCTGACTTTTTACATGTCTTCACACAAACTACAACGGTTTCGTTTCCCTACCAATTCCTTAGCTTCAAACAGAAATAACAGAATAAAAGTTGAGGAAAATAAATTTACAGAAAGAGAGAACGAACCAGTATCAAAATCGAGATCTCAATATCAGAATTAAACCAAAACCCATTTGCGAACGGAAACATCACCAAGGACCCAAATCAACTCCATTGTCAAAATCTGAAATTTGAACGATCTCTTCTCTGGGTTGAGTGAATTGACCAAAACGAGTGATCTGGGTGTCCGTCGACAAGCTCAGAAAATGGAGCTTTTCTGAGACACCCCTCTTGAATGCCCTAAACAAGGCTCACAAACACATCTGAAAGCACGGACATTTTTGCTGTTCCCAGAGGAATCAATTGGGGAAAAACCAGAGGAAGCACACACATGAAATTATGGAGAAGCGGCAATGGAGGTGGTGGGGTTATTAAGAAGGGATGGTGTTATCAGTGGTAGGTGATGAGAGAAGAGACATGTCTTTGCCTTTCATTACATTACAGTGAAAGAGAAGTATGAAACTTGGAACTTCTCTCTCTGCTGCTCTTTCAATTTATTACTCAAACATTTTATTTATTTTCTTGTCATATATTTTTTTTGAGGTTCCTGACTTCACAATGGGTGGTGAGGGTGACAGATAATCAGAAACTTAATTGTGATTAATTTACACTTCAGAATTTGCAGCAACCTCTCCTTGGTCTTTCTTTATTTTCATCTTCAAATTTTGAAATTAGTATTGTTTCACAACTAGGTAGGATCTTTATTTTATTAATAATTGAAAAATTAAAGTATGATTTGGGAGACAGGTAATCAGAATGAATAGTGTCAAAAGCTTCCCAAAGCCAAAGGTCAAATAAACAGACTGGACACCATGATGGCCAAAAACCAATATGTACTGAGCATAAATTACAGTTTATTATTTTTTTTTTTTTTGAAGCACATTACAGTTTATTATTGATTAATGGAAAATGGGTTTTGTATTTTCTTTCATTGAGTTCTGTATTTTGTTTATGAATAAAAAGAAACACATTTTTATTGGTTCATTGAGATTTGGATGTTGTTTTTAGTAGGTTGGATAGTCAAATAAACAGACTGGACACCGCACCAGGTTTTGGAAATCATGACTAGAATACCCTTGTCTTCTTCTTGAAATGTTAAATGTACCCTTTGCGATGTGATGTGTGGGGGCATGATGATGACCAATAATCAAATATGTTTTTGCATAGCAAGTTATCTGGGTGCGATCCACAAAAGAATGGGGTATGATTATTAATTCATTACTATACTTTAGAATTTTTAATTATAAAATTATTTAATCCGACCATTGGATTGAGAATATTATTAAATTTTATTCTTTTTATGAGATAAATTTAGAGACATTTAAAATTTTAATGATATATTTCAATACTAATAATTTTATTTATACAATTGCAATTTTATAAAGACCGAAAAATTGTTGTATAATATATACAAAATCTAACAAGGCGGTTCTTTGTTTTTGTGCACAAACAATGGGTGTGGTTGAAAGTGTTATGAGTTGCTTCCATATAACAAGGAAAGAGGTACAATGTCCCAACTTATGATGTCTTGGTCCTTAAATTTTCCTTACAAGTCAAGATGTTCTTGTCTTGTGCATCTTTTGGTAGCACAAAGAAATATTGTTTAAATGAGAAAACTTGATAACTTTGTTAAAGACTAATGATCCAAAACCTTCGCCTCTAAGGGCATGTCCAGTCGAGTTTTGGATAGAGTTGTTGATGGTAGTTAATTCTGTTATTTAAGGGTTATTGATGTTTAGAGTGCAGTAGAGAAGAGGGTTGTTGATGATTATTTATTTATTTTTTATTTTAAGCTGAAATTCATTTTTCGATTAAATTTTAAATCAGATTAAATTCAAACGCAGAAGAATATTTTATCACAAACACTAAAATAAGAATTTTGAAAACT
>JAYMSW010004880.1:0-10557 GCA_036897725.1 Erodium texanum | reverse complement strand
AATGAAGCTAGGAAGAGGGAGATGGAGGAGGATCATGGATACTTGAGCCACTAGCTATGCCCCTTGGTGGTAGAATTCTACTCACCCAACTAAGAAACTAAAGAGAGCAAAAAATGAGAGAACTTTATTATTGTGGAGAGTGTGAGATGATACAAATGAGAGATAGAGCTTCTCTATTTATAGAGAAGAGTAGAAGAATCTAGATTTTAGATATTTACTAGGGTTTGCTTGGGGGGAAAGGCTTGGAAGTTGCTAGGAAATTGCCCAAAACCTTCATGGGGTAAGCTGGGCTCGGATTGCTCTGGTGTGGGCGCTTGCTGGAGGTTCTAGTGCAACTGGATCAGCAAGGCTGTTGGATGAAGAGACCAACAGCGTTGACCAGATCTACATAGATGGTGTGTGGTTGCATGAAGTCGGATCGTGCGTGCGCTACACTGGATCCGCGTGTTCAGGTGCGGACGCATGTAGAGGAGGGACGGTACGCGTGGATCTCCAACCCGTTAGATGTGAACCCAGTCAGCGTTGGCTAGATCAGCGGCTGGGATCTTTCTACACGAGCGGTTGTATAGAGAGCGTAGAGCACATGGCTGCAATGGATCCGCTCAATGCTCCACCAACTCCGATTCTTATTTTGTACATTCCCGCTTTGTTTGAGCTCCGATTCTAGTCGTTCCAACACCAGTATTTTCCTTTTTTTCAAGTTCTATAAAGCAAGTATAGTATTGCATATGTTGTGAAGTACCAAAAAATATCTCTCATAACAAGTTAAACCGATTTATTTCTAATACGATAAATTAAACTAATTTTTACTTTCAAAGGATACAATAAGCTTAACTGCGAGGAAAAACGCATTAAAAACATGCATGAGTCAATGACTCATCAAGAAATTTAATTAGACTTATCTCCAATAGCCTAACAGAAATAACCTGGATTGGAGATACTCTAAATAGTTTAAGAGATTTCTCCGTACACTTGGGTTTCGCGTGTATCTTTAAATCATAATTATCGTTTAGCTTGGTTTTCCTATGAACATTAGAATTACATAGGTATTTTCCAGTGTGAATAACCTTTTCTTTTTTGTAAAAGGCACATTTTCCTTGCTTGTGCAACTGCAAAATACACTTTTAAAAGAATGAATTCAAACATTCAACGTAAATGTTGTCCGGTGTAAATAAGATCGACGCGGCCACACGGTTTCAAATATATCTTTTTATCAAAAATTCAAAATAAATTGAAACTGCTTCCAAATTGATGACTCGAATTTTAGTAATTCAATCCTCTCTTAGAAAGTCATCTTGATAACAAAGCCTCCAATATAATCAAACAAAAACAAATCTATTAGACCAACTCAAGTTTTATTTAAATGATTATTTTTTGAAGATAAGTGCCTGTATTATTAATATGCTAATTCCGTCTTAATGATTAGTTGAATAGCTACCGGAATTGACATAGAATCATAAATACAATTAGCATTAAGAATCGAGTACCTAGCCAATTTATGTGTCACACGATTCGTAGATCGTTTAACAAAAGAAATACTACTTTCCTGAATGTCTTGAATAAGCTGTCGACAGTCACAAACGAGAATCCCCATTGGTGACCAAAGGTCAGAATTTTGTTGAATTAGTTGAAAAAGTAAAAGACAATCAACCTCAAAATAACATTTATAAAACTCAGCTCTTTGGCTCATTGCGCAGCCGCTCGTAACGCTTCTGCTTCCACCTTAATAGGTGTAAATAAGTTTTATTTGAATGATTAATTATAGTTTTATAATCTAAAATGTGTTTTGGCAGTCTTATATTTGTACTCATTTGGGAGGAGAGTTGGGTTGTAGAGGTAAATAGAAGACCCACTAAGGATCATATGAAGTTATATAAAGATAATTATTATTTTTGAAAGTTTTTGAGATTTGAATTCGTGTAAGTTCTAATGCAATATTAACGAACCAGATCAAATAAAAATTTGTCTCGACACTTAAATGAAGACTTATAATTTCACATTCTAACATGATTAATAAAAGTTGTCGATTAACTTCCCGTAATCTTCAAACGAGGGATAGTTGGTAACAACCCCTTGGTTGTAAAGAAATGGGAAAAGAAACCGAAAAGAGCACGTGGAGACCGAAATTTATTAAAGTTACTTGGAACACATAAAGCTTGTTCTAATCCATTTTGGATCAGATGGTTAGATGGCATCGTTTGTGGTTTATTAATTAAAGTTAAGGACTCCACTTTCCTCCGAAAGTTCATAATCCATATCCTTCACCGTCGTTGATGACCAATCCGTCAGAGATGATATATATTTATAAAAAATAAAAGTATGTAACTTCTGGTCGGTAACGCTTTGATCATTGCTCCAACTTTTGTACAAGTATTTAAAGGGCCAGTCCCTTAATTATGGTCTCACAACCAACTAGTTTACTAGCCTCCTTCCTCTTACAATTAAGTGGTTATCAGTGTATATTTTCCCAGGAAAATCGAATGGGGAAAGCGGGAGTGTTCGATCTGGAGAAACAATTCGCATACTACAGTGCGTACCATCGTGACCCAGTGAACATTTGGATACATAACTTTGTTGTGTGGCCTATTTTCTTCACATTTCAGATGATACTTTGGTTCACACCCTCTCTCGGCGGTTCGGGGACGCATCCGGGTCTGGTTTTGAATTTAGGGTTGGTGTTTACGTTGATCCATGCTGTGTGCTATGTGTGGTTGGACAAGAGAGCTGGCTCTTTTGCTGCTTTCCTCTCTTTCTTGTGTTGGCTTGTAGCTTCTTCTCTTGCTGCTTCCATTGGCTTTCCTCTTGCTTGCAAGGTAACATTTTGCAAATTATCTAGTTTTTATTAGAAGAAGAAAAAAATGTGCATAACCCCTCTTGCCTTCATTAAAACATATTGAAGTTGATTAGTCTAATGATAAAAGCATTTGAACTTTGGTCTTTTAGGTCAGGGTTCAAGTCCCAGTAGTTGTATTTTTTTTTACCTATCTTGTTTCTCCCATTTTTTCGGGTGTCTCTCTCTCCCGCTCATGTTAGGCTTATTTTTCTCTTAGTGGGGTCAAGTGATATTGATAATAATCAAAATGTCAAGTGATAATGCCTCCTTACTTCTACATAAGTAAAGTTGACTACCAACACTTTTTTTTGATACAATCCGCCTATATTGTGTGAAGGCGTCCGCCCAGTGTGACCAAATGTTGTACGATGTATCTGTCGACTACCAACACTTGATATACACAGAAATTACAGTATCAAAAATAAAAATTTATTTAAAACATATTATATTTCACCAAAACTAGTTAGCCGAGTGGTTAAGTACCTAAACCTTAGTTCTCAAGACTAGAGTTTGAATCACAACACCAAAAATAGTACTCTATTTTATTTTTAAATGTCATGCTTATAGTTTATCTACATATCCTAACTAATATTGCATATCATACTTCTCACATTATAAATGTTTTCAAGTGTATCTAATTGATGTTTGGACAACTCTATGTAGTAGGTAAATTAAATAGTTTCATATGATTGAGCAATCTAGCTAGTTTAATACTATTTGTTTGATGCAATTTTTTTTTTTTTTAATTTTGTTGAACAATCCAATCCTTGTAGTCGTTATATATGTTTGTGAGACTAGATATCTTTAGTTCCATGTTTTAATTTGTACGCGTAAAAAGTATTATATGAAAATTTTCATATATAACTACAAGGATAGTCCAGTGTAGTAGGTTTCATGTCCAAGTCTCGACACTATATATTGAAAGGGCAATTATTATTACTTTTTTGTTAGATTTATTACTTGATTAGCTATGAATGCTTATAATAAAGTCGTAATATATAAATAATATTATTCAGGTTGTTTTGGGAGTTCAATTAGTGAGTTGGAGTGGTCAAGTTTTCGGTCATGGAGTGTATGAGGTAACTCCAATTCTTTCCTAACATTTTCGCTAGATTAATTAATTATTACAGGCCATATAAACTTATAATCATATTGTTTCTTTTTATTATTTCAGAAACGAGCACCGGCCAGTAACCTTCTTCAAGCTGCTGTAATGGCTCCATTCTTTGTACTCCTTGAGGTAAATACACATTATCATCTACCCACTTATTTTTATTTTTTATTTTACAATATTGTATATATGTATATATTATTTAATGATCAAATATTATATTGAGAATGTAGATTCTTGAGATCAGTACATCATAGAGTATAGTTCGCGTAATACCAAATAGGAAGATACTAACGGACCCTGAAACTAACAACCACACCTAATGTATATTAAACACACAATGAGATAACCCAAAACATGATTATATACAAGATACCGTTATTGTGACTCGTACCCTGATCTCATAAACCTAAGTTCAAACGCTTAACCAATTGGACAAACATGGTTTTAAAATTTTTTTTTTTTTAAAGTTTATGAATGTGCTATTCTAACTTTTATTGTTGCAGGTTTTGCAGACCTCCTTTCAATATGAACCATACCCAGGATTTGCCGAAAGGGTCAAGGCACAAGTTGCGGCTGAAATCAAAGAATGGCATCAAAAGCAAGAAAAGAAATTTACTTAGTTATGCTATTCACATGACGAGCCAACAAATTAGAGTGCTTTTACCAAAATGCTTCTTTTTTTTTTTTTTTGAGTTCTAAGTGTTTTCTTTTGTGAGTGTATTGCTATAACAAGAAAGTTTTCTTTGTCTTCAAGTTATCCTAGCTACGTGATCGTGCACTCTTGATATCTTGATGTAATTGTTTCTTATTCCACATATATATGATATATGATTCTCATTCATACTAGCTAATCACTTGAATTATATTATTATAATAGTAAACTTCAAAATACATCTGGTATTAATTTTTGGTATCATAATCCATTAAGACATAAGAAAGTTATCTAAAGATCGGTTACATAAAAATGAAACAATTGCATTAGCAAAAAAAATGTAAAATTAGTAGGCATAAAATTTTAGAAAAAATCTTCAACTACAATTGAGGCCAATGTCAAAGTCCCGTTAATCAGGGGCAGAGCCAAGAGTTTAATTCAATGTGTTCCCTCGATGATCATTAAATATAGTTAAAAAAATAAAATGGAATGTATACTTGCGGAAGAACTAGATTATTTTTGTATTGTTCATTCAATAGTTAACATGCATATCTTCATGGTTGATATATATAATACACATAACGTTTATAAAGGTTCACCCGTCATGAAACTGTCAAACTTGATGTGAAATGCCCAAAATGCACATATTTAATTTAAAACAAAATAAATTTTATATACAAAAATATAAATAAAATCAACTAATATGATGATGACATCGTAACTATCTTCTTTCCAAGCTTAACTCTGCAATGCGTTGTGAGTGACTGAAGCAGGATAATGGCTCGAATGGCGACGACCTTCTCCGCTTAACAGAGAAGACGGAGGATCATCATCGACGATTCACAACTCTGGGATACGGCTCAGACTCACAACATATGGAGAAATTGACAGAGCAAGACGAAGCTTGAGCTTTCTAGCAAGACTCCCTTTAGTTTTGCACCTCTACAAGACAGATCAGAGCAATACAATATCGAGGACTCCACCACTGGCGACTTCTCTAGCCGAACGAAGGCCCTCTGGCATAGATTCGCCTCCCAAAATCTCTACCTTTGTTCATCTCCATATCCACTTTTTAGAAGAAGCTTAACACCGACCGCCTTACGCTCACTCCCGAAGACACACATCATCCTTTCCATTTCCAGCGTGACCTTCAATAGAATTTTATGTTGTTTTGTTGACCTATTGGATTTGAGAAAGCTAAACTTGAAGAAGGGAATATGGTCGCCCTCACCACCTTTAACATCAGCGTCGAAACTGAAACCCCCACCTTCCCCACTGGTGGTCTCCGTCATCACCTGAAAAATCGAGTCCAAAGGACGCAGACACACAGTTGAAGAAGTCTAATTTTATTGGAGAAGAAGCCTTTTTTTTAAATTTTTTTAGTATTAATTTTAGTGTATCAAGATAATATTGGCATTTTAACAAATTTGACAAATTTTGACATTTTCTTAAATTGATAACAATATTTGCATACCTAAAAATTCATATAACCATTTCTAAACACTAGATTTAATAGTGAATGATATATATGACACACCATTTTTGTAAACAAGCAAAAACTATTTCACTGTCTTTTAAAAAAAAAGAAAAGATATTTCACTGTCAATACCCATAAACACTTCATCGTAGATATATATATATATATATACTAGTTAACTGTTTTTTAACCATTTGTCATACATCTGACGTATCAAATACAACCTATAGTGAGTTGTGAATCGAATTGTTGGAATGCAACACGCCGTAGATCTTCAAATAATCATAACTTTTTTATACGAACTTCGACTTAGACCCACAAATCGAAGATAACTAAAAGCTCTATGGTTATATCCGAGCTTTATGTGGGTCGTCATTGTTGTTACTAGTTGACACAGACTTGGTGCAAATTCCTTGAGCCATAAAATTTGAGATGACCAATATGTAAGAGCCTATGAAGAAGACATCACCAGTAAGGAAGAAAGGTTTGTCGAAAAATACCACAACATGGACTGTTCATGCCGATTACATGGAGACCTGAAAGAATATGCAGTTGATTTGTGTTGAAGTCCTTGTTAATTGATATCTGCAAAACACGTCATTATTTATATAATGTTACCGTGGTATATGTAAGTTGTAAATGACCGTCCTATGAGTCATTTAACCTCTATTGTTAAGGTCCAACGCACCTAAAATCTCAAACTGATACGTGAAGACTAAGACTTATTATTTAAGCTGATGTTATGTTTAACTCAAACTGATACGTAGAGACTAAGACTTATTATTTAAGCTGATATTACGTCTGTAATCTATTATAAAATTCTAACACAAGCTAATATTGAGCGTGGACTATGGAATACTTCAACCTCTATATCCACTACTTTTATTAACACAAAAAACATAGATATATAGAAGTTTGAATTATACAAACACACAAAACATGTCATGTTTTGGGAGTATGCTATCCTAAATTTCCCTTTCAAAAAAAAAAAGAGATTATTTTCCTTCTACAAACTTCCAAAGCAGCATAGACTTCCTGGTCGCGACGAAGCATAAACTGCGATTACGCATATCCTCTTCTCATTCCGGCAAAATATAACCTTCCTCGCCTGATTTTCCAAGGAAATCCAATGGGCAGGATCGGATTGTTCGATCTCGAGAAGCACTTCGCCTTCTACGGCGCATATCACAGCAACCCAATCAACATCTTCATTCACACACTCTTTGTTTGGCCTATTCTCTTCACAACTCTCCTTCTCCTCTACTTCACTCCCGCTCTCTGCACTTTCGGGCCCTTTCCTTGTGGAATCGATCATGTCCTGGTTTTCAATTTGGGGTTTTTTATGACTCTCCTTTACTCTTCGTTTTATGTTCTTCTGGATAAGAAAGCTGGGTCCTTAGCCGCTTTTCTCTGTTTCGGATGTTGGGTCGGAGCCAGTTTTCTTGCTAGCCGCCTTGGCTATTCTCTAGCTTGGAAGGTATGATAATGATTTCTTTTCCCAGCTATTTTCTGTTTGTTTGCTGAGAAAGTGGATCGAAAAACACACCAGGGGTATTCGACTAGGTGTTATGACTTTGCTTCATTGGAAAAAAAACACATTATATTTGGGGTATGCTCCACTTATTATTCTGTTTACTGATTAGTTCTATATACTTTATCACTTTCAATCATGGCTCAATTATTGGATGCACCCTTTATGTTAGGATTACTTAAATCTCCTGTTCTTTAATAATCTACTTAAGTTTATAATAGAACAAATACATTATACATAATCTGTAATTTAGTTGTCATACACAATGATGACTATACATAATCTTTTGGGTGTAGCTTAAAATGAGAATGTCATTACTGATGTTCTTTTTGGTTGCAATACTTTTTTGAATGCTTGAATTCTGGGTTTCTGGAAATGTTTCTTGAATTTAAAAGTATTTCTCATGTCAGTAGGCAAAAGGCACAGAAATGAGCTAGTAAAGTCTCCATATGAACATTTGAAGTGATTTATAACTGTCATGTTTCCATTTATATTGGCCATGAGACATATATGTGAATCCATTTGAGTTTGACTTCGGTATACAGTTAAGTGTGGCTGTTGCATCAGTTTCAATAACATGAAAATGTTTGATATGGTAAATGCATATCCTCCAGTGTTCTAAAACTCGGGAGATCTCGGGGAATTTAAGCCTCCGAGACCGAGAAGTGAGTATTGGTGGGAAACTCGGTCAACACCACCAAGTCGGTCTACAGGACAAATTTGGGTTAACGTACTCAAAATTTTGAAACCCTACTAGTTTTGTAACCCCGTTTCTCTTGAACAGCAGTGGCAAAAGACATCTCGTTAGTCCTTTGTCCTCATCTAAAGCAAAAATCTCTCTTTAATCCAAAACTAATCCTTCTTAATGCAGAGATATATTAAAATATGCATTATATATTGAAAGTTTTATTATATATTAATGTATATTAATATTTTAATACAAAATGAGTTTTGTCGAGAACTCCCAAGATCTCCCCAGACAGCATCGTCGAGTTTTGGCCGATCCAGAGTTTTAGAACCTTGATATCCTCCAGTTGTGTTCTGGACTACAAACTTCAGAAGAAAGCTCTGGCCTTCTGTATCATCAGTCAGAGCTCATATAGTTAATTATTGAGCATGTGACATGTCCTGGGTTGTTCTGATTAAATGAATGTTTTGCAAACTGAAGTATTTTAAATCAGGTTGTTCTGGGAGCCCAACTATTCTGTTGGACGGGGCAGTTCATAGGTCATGGGGTGTTTGAGGTAATCAATTTTACATTGCAATATTAGGCTGTCCTCCATTTCCCTTATCATATTATATGCTAATCGTCTCATTTACTGTTTTGTAGAGACGTGCTCCAGCGCTTCTGGACAACCTTACTCAAGCCTTTCTAATGGCTCCTTTCTTTGTTCTGCTCGAGGTAATTCTCTAGCTGTCATTTAATTTTAAGCATGACTTCTGAGTGGGGAATGAGTCGGTCATTGAATTTCTTTTGTTATCGAGATAGGTTCTTCAAACCTTCTTCCATTATGAACCGTACCCAGGGTTTCATGCTAAAGTAAAAGCCAAGATAGATTCTGAAATCAAAGAGTGGCAGCACAAGAAACAGAAGAAGATATCTTAGAACTCGATAATGTGAAGTGCTGTGTATGTTGATGTATAATAAAGTATGGAGGATTCATGCACACTCATCTTATGAGGCTGTTATGTAATGGGATAAATATGCATTCACAATGCGTAACTTTTGTGTGATTAATCGAAGATGGATGAACCCTACTCATATAGACAACCTGTTTGTGTGTCGTCCTTACCTTTTACATGACACAAGAAACTATCCGTTGTATTTTTACATGCTTTCTATTATGCAATGAGATAAGGATTAAGCAATGACCACGATTTGGTTCGTCACCTAAAACACATTCTAAACATAAATTTTCAGTTTGTACTACCATGACTTATGCCATAGATTTCTGCAGAATATAGCAGAAAAAAGAAACTTATGATATTTTGATTATCATTAATCATTAAATGAAGACTTTAATCAAGTGGGATTCTTGCAACTTCTTCATTCTGGTCATTCACACTAGAACCAAGCCAGATATCAGCGTTGGATAAACCTCTGCGAAGATAAAACCCATGTTTTTCCAATGAGTTATGACAATGAACAATTAGTTAAAGGATATATTATGAACACGTTGTAGAAGTGACTAATTGCCATAATTATGATATATTTCAATTTCAATCACATTATTACGATAAATAACTTTAAATTTTGATTGTTTATCATGTTATTAAATTTCTTATGAAATCTGTTTTCAAAAAAAGAAATTTCTTATGAAATATCAAAATGATCTATGTTTGAATTGGCTGTGGTTGGAAAACTGGCAAATGAGAAAAATTAACCTATAAAGAGCCTTTTGAAGTGTGTACACTAAAAAAAATATTTACGTTCCGTTAAAATTGAAGGAAACCGATGGAAATTCTATTTTTTTTTTAACCATGTCCAAGCACATGGTGCACATTTTTGTCAAAATTCCCAAATTACCTTGAGGGCAACTTTATCGCGAAGCTGATGTTGGCTCCGCCACGTAAGACCAAGTGGGGTCTGGATGTGGTCTCGGCACCGACGCCGAACCAAAACAAGGCTAATACACCGTGCTAATATTTTTCAAGGAAAAATTCATAAACGTACTATGAACTATGACCCATTTTCACAGAACTACTTTGAACTATCGACCTGTTCATATAGGTACAGTGAACTTTTTTTAAGGTTTGTCCGTTATAACTCTATTAAATTTAGTGTAAAATGTCCAAACTACCCCTGCAAAGTAAAAAAAGATAACCAAAAAGTAAAAATTAGTTGAAAATTCATTAAAAAATACAAATAATATATATTTTGAAAAAAGAAATAGCTATAAAATTTTACAAATTGAAAAGAAAATTTTAAAATATTCATCTTAATTTTTTG
>JAYMSW010004879.1:0-10561 GCA_036897725.1 Erodium texanum | reverse complement strand
CGAGTTCACTCGGGTCCATCCAAATCGTCAAAAAAAAATCGTGTTCAATGACATTTTTTTGGAAATTTGAAATTCAAAGAGGGGCACTTTAGTTTTTTTATACAAAAATAACATGGTCTAATAAAAAAAATTAGTAAAAAAATGATAATAAGTGATAATACAGGGTGCGTTTTTGATAACACAAATTCGTTAAAATGTACGTTTTTAATACTACATGGAACCTCAGTAAAAAAAATGAAAATCAGTGTAAATACGTCGTTTGTTTTTTTTTTTTTTTTTTTTTGAGGTTTTCCCAATTTTGGATCCGGTTCAATACTTCAATTCTCAATTTAACAAACACTCACGGTCCAGGTTCGATTGTGGATGTAGAAGACGCACTTGACAGGTTGTGTGAGCGTGGACACCATGTGGAGACGAAGCTCGTCCAAGCTCTTCTCTCACAATCCAATTTCCCCTCCCTCTCCCTCCCGCAACGGCGTCGTCCGCTCTCTCCACTCCTCCTCCGGCGACCCCTCTCCTTCCGACTCCTTGCGCCGGGTAGGGTTTCAGTCCACTTCCGACGGAATTCGAGCTTTTTCCTCATCCGCCTCCGCCTCCGGCCCCACCGCCGATCTCGCGTCTCTGTCGCTGCTGAGAGGGAGGGATGTTCTTGGCATGTCTCGCCACTATGGTCGCTGCTACTGGGAGCTCTCTAAAGCCCGCCTCAGGTTAGTATATTTGCGTTCCTTTTGAAGCTTAATTGATCTGGGTTTCGGTGGTTTTTTTGTTTTCTCGGAAAAAATTCCGCTCTAGACATGATCTAGGATAAATTTGGGATATGGAAATGAATTTCTCATCTGTTTTTCTATGCTAAAGGATATTTTGTTCTATTCTCAGGGAACGTTAGTTTAGGATTTTATTTGAAACTCAATACTGATGATATGAAGTACCAGTTGGTAATTGGAGCTCGAAGTTTTGATCCAGTTCTATGGGTTTATCTAAAACTACTCGTTTTTAGCGGTTGAGCTCAAAGCTCTAAACTTGATACAATAGGAGAATGATTGTAAAACCAGAACCCGTACCAGAATCAATTTTCATGGATAGCCACATCTGTTTAACTCCAAAACCTGCTACTGTCACTTTAATTTAGACATGAGCACTAGTGCTCTACTATTTGCATTGTTTGTTAACTTTGAACTCCAGCTTTTACTATACAGTTCTAGCCGTTGGTTTTGTAGTTTTAGCCTTGGACAGTGTTCAGTTACATGATTTGTACTTTGTGGTTGGTTTACTTTTATTATTGCTGGGCTCATATTTTAGATGATATTTGCATGGGTGTAGCTGTTATAATGTAGCGATTGCATGTTGTTTGGCTTTTGACTGTATATTTTATTGGTCATAGTCATGGATCACATAGTCTTATAGGTTTTAGCTACATTAGCAATGTTGAATCTCTTGCATGTATCTTGATAATCATTATGGAATTAGCTGTGAAATTGTTAGGGTTGATGTCTGGAGTAGAACAACGCTAACTGATTGATTAGTGATTACTTGTGTTTTTTTTTTGAAAAGTCGTTATACCGGCATAGAATTTGATTCTGCTTGGTATAGAGGTACTTAAAGTGTTAGTGTTAAGAAGTAGAATCTTATTCTTTTTCTGTCTTCTCTCCAGCATGCTGGTTGTTGCAACCTCAGGAACTGGATATGTCCTTGGTAGTGGCAATGCGGTTGATTTTATGGGGCTCTGTGTCACATGCGCTGGTACTATGATGGTTGCAGCTTCAGCTAACTCCTTAAATCAGGTTTCCTCTTCAATGGCTCTAACACAAAAGCAAACCATATCATTTTTATTACTTAAGGGGTTTTGGACGAAGTACATAACCTGTTCTGCCAAGTGCACTGGGGCCATTTATTAGTTCGTCAAAAATTAGCCCTTATCTGTGTATGACTGTAGTCTGTATGTATATCTTGTTTAGGGGATAATAGTATGCTGTACGTTTTTGTTTCTAACTGTTATTTATTGATTGCGAACTTACATTTTATTTCCCACAGTTAGATATGTTGATATTGCGTTTAACTTACCAAAAATACATGATATTAGGTGATCGAGATAAAAAATGACGCAAAAATGAAAAGAACAATGCAAAGGCCACTACCTACAGGGCGCATCAGTGCACTTCATGCAGCTATCTGGGCTTCTTCTGTTGGAATAGCTGGCACTGCTTTATTAGCATACAAGGTGTCCAAATAAATTACTCGCTCATGTATACGTTATTAGAAAGCTGTATGTTGATTAACGTATTGAGTCAATATTAGATGCTCTGAACTGAGGTTCGATTATTCAATCATTTATGACAAGGTTGTTGCAGACTAATATGCTGGCGGCTGGGCTTGCGGCTTCAAATCTTGTTCTTTATGCTTTCATATATACTCCACTGAAGCAAATTCACCCTGTAAATACATGGGTTGGGGCAGTTGTTGGTGCCATTCCTCCACTTCTCGGGTAATTTTATTGCATGTATATCAGAGATGACTTATATGAGTTTTGTATTAAGTCTTAACTATTAGGAATAACCTAATTCTTGAAATTGAATTAATTTGTCCTAGTTGTTGCCTGCAATGGTTGATGAAGACAAATTTTCACTGAGTCCTGTCATACAAAGAGGGTGAGCAGAGGTTGCTTACCTCTAGAGTGGATAGGGTTAACTATGTAAACGAGTCCTTTTTTCTTTTATTACACTGTATTATTAAGTATGGAAATGAAGAATAAAGTACATTGAAAGATCAATCCTCTTTTTATTCTTCAGAGGTACTGTTGTATACAGTTTACTGGCTGCAAAGGAGATCTAAGTTTACTTGCCTTGACATCCTACCATCCTGTTTTTGTTTTTTGTCTTGCATGATTAGAGATAGAAAGCCTATAGATGGTACTTAGTGATCAACAGCTCTACTGGAACTCAACTATCCTCTTCATCCTTGTGAGTTTAAGATAATGTATTGTGTTCTGCATGCTGGCTCACACTTTCTGTTTTTGGGTTTTAGATGGGCTGCAGCTTCTGGCCAGGTTTCGCTTAATTCAATGGTTCTCCCAGCTGCTCTCTACTTTTGGCAAATTCCACATTTTATGGCCCTTGCATACTTATGCCGCAATGATTATGCTGCTGGCGGGTATGCTCCTATGTTCAGATTTATATGTTTATGTACAGAATTAGCAGGGACTCCTTGCAGTGTTATCTCTTTTGTTCTAAAGGGGGAAGTACAAGAGAACTACACTTAAATTTCACCTCTCTATTTTTTGTTACACAAGTTCGTGCTTCATACCTGTTCACTATATAGGTCTATATTTATTTTTGTGCTAGCCCATTGACAACTAAAGATGTTGATGAGTTATCTTCAAATATATTTTTATGAAGGGGATAGAAAGTAAGAATTTGAGGACTGGTCTGGTTGATTATCTGTGTACATTAATTATTACTCAGATTTTTGTAAATGAGACTGATGGCCTGGATACGTGTATATGATTCGCTTGGCTGTTGACTAATCAACTGAGTTTTTGCTGTTTGTTACATATTCAGGTACAAGATGTTGTCTCTGGCTGATGCTTCCGGTATCAGAACTGCCACAGTGGCTTTAAGGAACTCCCTCTATCTGATCCCTTTGGGATTCTTAGCATATGATTGTAAGTCATAATTTTCTTGTGAACTTCTCACTCGGGTTCTTGTTGCAGAAGTTCCCTTAATTCTTCTTTCTCCTAATCAACTTTCTCACTCCGATGTCTCTATATAGGGGGCATGACAACAGGTTGGTTTTGTCTCGAATCAACACTCCTCACTTTGGCAATAACTGGTGCAGCATTTTCATTTTACCGGGACCGCAATACCCAAAAGGCACGGAAGATGTTTCATGCTAGCCTTCTCTATCTTCCTATCTTCATGTCGGGTCTCCTACTTCACCGCATCCCACATAACCACCAAGACCTCACTGCAAAAGAAACATCATCCTTGGGAGATGTAGTCCAAGAGGACAGAAGAACAGACCAGAAGAGCAAGGTCAAGCACCGAACCGTGGGCTCTCAAGCACGCCCACCTGTAGCATACGCCTCCGTTGCACCATTTCCATTTCTGCCTGTACCATACTCTGCTCCCCATTGTTAAGTTCACATTTATAGACTTATGAAATCAAGAGGTTGACCAGTAAGTTCTCTTACACCGAGCTTTTTCCTCTGGGCTTGGTCGAGTATTGTGTGCTTATTGTCATGTTTTCCTGATTATTTTGGATGGAGTAACCAACATTCGTTTTCCATTTTGACTCTATTCAATTATTTGCCTCCGGCTCAAAATAAATGTATGCAGAGAGGAAAATAATGTTTTGGAAATTCTCAAGTGAAGCTTGCTAGTTGAGTTGCATTTTCTAACTTGCATTCATTGTTGTGTTTACTTACAAGGATGACTTATAAGAATCTCTCTGGATGTCTTGTATTGTATCTATGCTGGAATATGTACGATTTGGTTTTATATTGAACAACTTGTCTATTATGGTACCCAAAAAAAGCTTTTTCTTTTTTGTTTAAAAATATGGGTTCCTCGGACTGTCAAAACTTTTGTTTGTAACGTTTAACAAATTGTATGTATATCTTATAAAATTGACGGTAACTTTTCTCAAAGAAAAAAACATGACTATTATTGATGCAGTCGAAGAGATGGTGTGTGTTCAAACTATCAAAAGGAGGCAAATTGTTATTACTGAATATGAAATTGATTCTTGTTTAATACAATCATAATATATAATGAGTATATCTATTTATATAGAGATTAACCTATACTGAATAAGAAATATGATAACATTAAAAATAGGAAAAGCTAATAGGAAACTAAAAATAAGAAATACGAAGCGATTTAAAGTGTTAGGTAGGTTTGACTTAGATGTGTATTTATTGTATTGTTGTGTTGTAAGATCATGTCTAGCTGTTAAACAATGCACAAGCTATGCTCATTCAAAACTGATTGCAGGAATTGTTACTTCCACCAAGTTTAGAGTCTGTAATGTTATTGTCTTGTACGCTCAATGATTGTGGGCACGTTAAAGGAAAACAAAACATGAAGATTTGGTACAACAAACATAGTACTAATACAAGGGATTTGAAGTCCGCAATGCAATGGGCAACATAAAAACGATATAAAAGAAAATAGACATAAGCCCTTGTAGTTTTGGCTAGAGATATCTGTTGATGCCTGTAGGTAATCACCAATCACTTGCTATAGAGGTAAAAAAAATATGTTTGTCACTAATATGGTTATAGAAGGCAAATTAAACAGGCAACAACAACAAGAAGTCATTGGACAGTCTGTTGTGAAGCCAACCAGTGTCATGACCCAAAAGGAAATAGCCGAAGACGTTGATATGATGCTTGGTGGGTTAAAAGACACGACCAAATCATGGTGTTCATAAGCAATGATTTTGAAAATGCAAGAAACCCTGACGCGTTAATGCCGACTTATCGATACGTCAAAATGATATATTTTTAATTACACTTGGCTCGTTTTTTGCCCTGATTTGGATTGATAATCTTCGCTTCTTCTACTTTTATGATTGTTCGGGTATTTTGGTTGTTGGTAGGAAAAAGGAGCATTTTTGGAGGAGGGGACAAACTGTCCCATGACCAACAAGCCCCACGTGGCAATCACTGAGCCAATCATGGTCATGACTCTACCTGTGAAGACAGTGACCCGATTCGGAGAAACTGTCCGGTTACTTGTTGTCCGACGACCATGAAGAGGGTCGTGATCGACAAGGTCACAGTTGTAAGCATATAAGTAGAAGAAAACCTAGATCGACCAAGAGTCACTGTTTGACAGCCGACATGTCTACGACTGTGAGGATGCTCGAAACTAGCTCCTGCAAGGTCGTAATTCGATTTAGTGGAGATCTAATTGCATAGAGTTCGAAGTTTGACTTGAAGTGTAGAAGAACGAAGAATCGGTATTGTATCACACTTTTTATTCAATAATATGATGAATTAAGGCAATGAGTGATTAGGGATTCATCAATGCAGTGGGTAATATTGTGAAATTGATCTAGATTAGGGTTTATAATTGATTCAATCTTAATGCTTAATCTATCATGTATGCTTGATAATTGAACTAGGTTATTATCCAATATTTGAAAGATAAGGATAATAAGTACACTAAACCAATTGTAAGTTAGACTTAAATCCTGATTAGAAACAATATGCTTAGCATAATCACAATAGCCATAGATTATCAAGTTGAAAGCTAGAAATAGAAATCGTCGTAGTTATTAGTGCTTTAGATCCCCTTACACCAAGACTATTAGGCGGTTAGATTTCATAAGAGTCCTAAATTATCGAAATAAGTTAAAATTAGTTTAAGTGGTAATTCAATATACCTAAAATAGACTATGTTATAATGCTAATGTTTCAGTCGTAGGATAAACGTCCACATTATTATAGCTTGATGCCATATCATATATATCCTAAATCTATGGCTCACAGTCATACGCATTTTCGTAGACCAAGGTAATTAAGGTGAATGTCATATCATATATCTCCTAAAGATGCAATTTTAGAATGATATTGTTTAATGTTAAAAAAAAAAAAAGAATTGTAACATAAACCCAATAATTTTGTTTGGGTTCTTTACTATCTAAACTATTAGCGAAATTTCACATAACACTTTACCGTATAAACTTACACGAGGGTACGTTAAACTATCGTCTATTTTTCAATCTAATTATGTTAGGGTTTTTGTATAAAATGACAAAATGCCCCTAACTAGTTCTTAGATTTGCATAAGGCTCTACCCACAAACCCTCCAACCCCAAAAATCTCAACTACAACCCTTTAAACCTTGACACAAACCCTATATATAAACCCTAAAATAATCTCTAACCCTAAAAACATATTTTAGTTACACAAATATCAAAAAATCTGATTTTCTTTTTATAAGTAAAATATGATATTTACAAAAGGAAAAGAGGAAAATATGATAATGGTCCACGTGGCAAGATCATATTTTGCTTTTAACTTTATCAATCAATCCCAGTTGGTCATGGTCCAGAACGGCCCGTCTCGACCAAATACCTTCGACTTCTTGGCACAAAAGGAAAAGAGGCATAGAATAAAAGAAAAGAAGGTGGAAATGGCAATGAGGCAGAGAGCGGCATCAACACTTCCAAGCCTGATCAGAACCCTAAGGAAGGTGTCTCCTCCGTCACCCCCTAAGCACCATACTCACGCGCTTCCTTCTATCAGACGCGACTTCTCTCTCTACGATCGGATCAATCTCATCGAAAACATTCCCGATGACCAGCTTCGCTTCCAAAGGTTCTTTTCCTCTTCATCTTTTGATATTTAGCTACACTGACCTTCTAGTTCAATAAAACAATCTTATTCCACTGGTAACCTTCTATTATTATATATTTTATTTTTAATTAAAAACAAAAAATTGGTAGGGGTTCTCTTTTGGATTACTCGTATGTTGTTCTTCATCTACTATTCCGTACTCTACAATCTTCTCAAACTCTACCAAATCATTTCAAAGTTGCAAAAATCATGTGCTAAGACACTTGCATGCTGATTTTTATCAAGATTATTATCAAAAGAAGGGTGCTAGTCAAGTTTGTAAACAAAGAGCCCTAACTATTGAATTCTTATTTGAATGTGAAAAGAGGGTATATTTGGGGTTTAAATTTTCGTTATTTTCATATATACACATATACAAATAGTTGAAATAACTTTAGAATGATCATTTTAGCCATATTATTGTAATTTTCGGGTTTTAAGTTTAAAATCGTCATTTTGCGAAGTGGAGTCGAGGAAGAAGACAATGTGAACATCTCGACTGCATGCGGTTGAGCTCTACTCCACACAGTCGAGATGATAGTCATGGTTGAGCTCAACTCTGTTCAGTAGAGTTTGAATAGTTCAATCGAGATAATAGTTATAGTAGAGCTCAACTAAGTACAGTCGAGATAATAGTTGTAGTAGAGCTCAACCAAGTACAGTCGAGATAATAATTTAGTAGATCTAAACTAGAGTTAGACAATACACGGTTGAGATACTAGTAGAGCTCAACTATTACTTGGCTTTCATTGATTGTAGTAGTAGTTGAGCTCAACTAGAATTGGTTGAAATGAATATTTGTTAGTATTTTTTTTGTTTTAAAGTTACATTCTTTTAGTCCGGTAAAGTTCGATTGTTAATTTAATAAAAAAAGTTCAATTGTTAATTTTTTTTTTATAGTTAGAACTCAATTGTTAACCTTTAAATTTGTTCAATAAAAATTTATGTCTTATATTATTTTCAGGAACGATTCGATTGATAATGTATGCTCAGTATGATGAAGAATGGAATGATGGCCAAAAGCTAAGATCGGAGCGAATAATGAATTAAATATGTTTATGTTGAATTACTTTCGGTTATATCATTGTAGTTGGATGACTTAAATTTTACTTGTGTTTATTTTATTGATATATTTGAAAAATATTTTTTAGATTAAAGCTTAACCGATATTATAGAGCTCAACCCGATGCGAAGTAAAACTAAAGTATAGTCAGTGTAGCTCGACTCTATCTGATTGAGCTCTATTGAAGGCAATCGCCGATATTAAGTAGAGCTGAACCCATTGTGGAGTGAAACTAAAGTACAATTTGTGTATCTCGACCATATCGAGTTGAACTCTGATTTTTAAATTTATTCAATCAAAACTCATATGTTCTAATCTTTTTACGGTACTTGATATGATTTTTTTGGGGGGGATAAATGGTCACCAAATAAATAAAGATAGCTTAACCCTACCTCTTGATTAATTTTAAACTTATACCTATCTTTATTTATTAATCTTTCCGAATATTAAGGATAACTTAAACTCCATACGTTCATTCAACTCATGTTGGTAGTATATTAGTAGTGCTTAACTGTTATCTTAAAACCAGTTTATTTGAATAACTACAATTAGTTTATATCATTGTATATAGATAACTTAAATTTTACACCTGCTTATTTGGTCGATATGTTATAAATCTAATTTTTAGGCTAAATGTCAACTTATGTTAGCTCAACTCCATATAGCTAAGATGTAAAGACTTGTGAAAAATATATTACAAAGCTCAGCTCGTTTTAGTAAACCTCAATTGCACATAATCCATTCGTTTGAATTCTAATGATTATAGATATTTATAAACATCATTTCATGTCAGTAAATTTCCGATTTTTGACATATCGAGAATGATTCAATGAAATTCCCTAGGGCAAAAGAACTATACATGAAATGTAATAATATAAAATGTGCAAATATATTTAATAAAACTAATTTAAATACACATAAAAATATACCTGAAACTATTAAAAGATAAAATTTAAATAGTATAATGATATTATAATATGGAATTTACCAAATATTACAATCTTGAAAATAATTTTTTTTATTGCCATCTTCTTCCTATTGAATAGTATCATATCATCCAAGAGGTAACCAAATAAACGATCAACCATGTCAAGCTCAACAAAATTGATTGTGTGTATCCCACAATCTTTCCTGTCATAAAAGAATAATTTAAAATCAATAAGGTTGCAAAAAAAACAGACTAATCATGTATATAGATGTTGATAACAAATTTTAAAACATAACCCATGTACCAAACAAAACCCACTCAATACATGCACTACCCGCAAAAATTTAATGGTTGAAAGAAATATGATGCTCCTGAAAGGTTAATATAACACTACCCTTTTTCAATATAGCATACCTGGTATAATTATATAGTTAATGTCGTTAAATACCCACGTCAAAGGAAGACACTACTAGTTAGTCAAACTAAAAACAAGTACAGCTTAAGAAAACAAACTAGCATTCATGTTGAATAAAAAATCGACATTTTATATTTACAATGAGAACAAGTTACAAGAACAACATTTTGTGGTAGTTATAAAGCCTTACATAATGGTTATAGATTCTTAAAATACAAGACCAATGACAAACACCTAAACTGATTTGTGTCATCAGAAAAACCTATACAACATGATTCAATAGAGCGTATATTTCAAATTTAAATTGGTGTCTCACAACTAAACAAGATACATTTCCTCTGTTGTTTGCAGGGAGTTTCAAATAATTTATCTATAATTAGAAAATTGACCGAGATAAACTATAACCATTTAAATTAAATGCATTAAGAGCCATATGATGAAATCAAAAGAAGTTGGTTTCATCAGTGGAGAATATGTAAAAAAACAGACTGAATTCACTTCTTCCACAAGTCCATGTCTCCATATGCATTGCTCACATTGTCATGTCATCCTCACCCACAAGTCCTGTAAAGTAAGATTCAAGACTCGAACACAATTAAGACAATCTTTCCTAATTCAACACATGTATTAAGTATAAGAGTAAAACCTAGAATGATACCAACCTTGGTGGATAAACAAAATCTGCAGTAGATAAACTAGTCTCCTGAAAGGCTGCTCTCTAACAGATGACTTGACCAAGTGGCTGAATCAAATCTTACAATAGTGATCCAAGACACAAACAACAAATTATTAGTGTTAAAAGTATTAAATTTAACA
>JAYMSW010004878.1:0-10562 GCA_036897725.1 Erodium texanum | reverse complement strand
ATGTATTGATGAAACGGTTTTGTGAAGAAGGGAACACAAGTGCTATTCTTGAGTTGCTCTCTGGATCATGGGATGAGGATGTTGTAAGCCCGATGTAGTTCCTTGATAAAAGTTTGGTGAAGCAAGGAACACAACTGCAACTCTTGAGCTGCCTTTGATGATTGAAGAGGGAACTTGTCAGCCGCTTAAAATTACTTACAATATATATGATGATCAGCTGTGTTGTTCTTGTTGAACCTCAGTTGCTTCAAATTGTTGACTGTGTTTGATCAACCACGTGTGCTTGTATTCTCGGAAGTATATTAATCAAGACCAACTGCATTGCAAAATTGTTGTCTTACCAAAAGTTCAGAATCATCTTAGAAATTTATCAAAATTTCTGACTTATTATTTTGGGATAATTACAGTTCAGAACCCCGTTTGAAAAGTTTTTACAAGTAACTTTTTAAATGTACCGACAGAAAATTCGTTAAAATTAGCATGAAATTACTAGATTGTGCATAAATTTTTGATAAAATAACAGATTTACCAAAAAAAATTATAAAAAAAAAAATGCTTGATGACGTCATAGTGATGCCAGCCTTCTCCTTCCTCTCAACATACGAGGAACGCCGCCTCCTTCCTCGTTATTGAGAAGAATCCCAAATCATGAACAACCATGACTGCACCAGTTCTAACACATGACACCACATTTCAATGCCCCTACAAGTTTGACTACAAATCCATACAAAATTCTTCGCTGCTTCATCCGCTTCTTCCCTGACAATCAAAACTCGTTGTCCTTAATTTCAATGACTCCTACGAGATTCCTCAAAACCCTACCCGTGAAAGCCTGCGCGCCTGGTGTTCCGGCCTGACAAATTTCTAGCAGCGACAAAACGTCATTTCTCCCACCAATTTCCCTTGCTGTCTCTCTCGAGCTGCCCGTTGTGAACTGTAATTACCCCTATTATTCCTGACCTTACAACAAATACTTAACAACATTTGTTACTAATTCATGCCTTACATTGAGATCACACGAGTACAAGAGCCTTACATGATCATTACAGTCTAAAATCTATGCGATGACAACTGAGCAAGAGATGTTATGCCTTCTGCTCCTCTTACCGATACATTGTTAACACGATGAGATTTTTTATCGACAAGATTCAGGTCAAGAAACACAACTATAACACTTATATCGTCATGGAAATGTCTCCTAACTCCGGCATCAATCTTCTCCAGGTCTGTGCACCTCATTTCCCTCTTCCTCGCCGCCTTTTGCAACGCCGTTTTAACAAGTTTCCTTGCAATTCCCTGTAACAAAGATCATCGAAAAACATAAATTTCAATGTACGCGCGATATCTTTTTTTGATAAAACAATTTCTGTGTATCAAGTGTAGGTAAGAGTCTGGATCTTACTTTGCGCGGGTTGCTATGGACTATGGTGACTGCGTCTTGGTTGCTGATATGCTCCCACAATCCATCGGAGGCGAATATTATGAACTGGTCCTCTGGTTGGATCTTGTGCAACAATATTGATGGATCTGCATTGATGATCGGCTTATTGAAGCGTTCTTGTAATCTGAATTTCGGAGCTATAGGTTCTTTGTTGAATTCTGATCTCTTTAGGTATGCGTCGCCTATGGATTTTGTGACCTGCAATGCAAGAAGATGCACGAAATTGGAAAGTTTTATAAGCATGAAACTAGCTTGTAGGGGTGAGTATAAAACAGTTGAAGTGGATAAAACGACAACAACGATCAACAGAAAAATAAAATAAAATCAAAATCGACTGAATAAGACATTAGACTTGTTTTTATATTGAATGACATCGTAATATTGAAATTTATGTTACATATGTTTAGGTTTTGGATTGTTGAATAAGACAAGACCGACGATAGATTAGCTGTTGTTAAAGCTCTATTCAACTCAAAAGTTTAAGTTGATAGGCAAAAGCTTTACTTATTAATCGATTAATTTTTTTTCACATATTTTCGATGTGGCATATATTTTCAACACTCCCCCTCATATATAGGGTAGGACTTTTGCACGTGCGTCATAATAGGACTAGAAATCTGCATATGGACCGAAGAATATATAGTAAAGGTGACAAACGGGTCATGGATCAACTTAAGTTAGCTCATAATATGTTAAAACTCTATCAAACCCAACAGCTTGAGTTGATGAGTGAGGCTTTAATAGCTATTTTTTTGAATTAAATTGAGGTAGGCTGCATGAACAAAATGCAGATACATTGAGTCATTCACATTTATAGTTCAGATCCTTTCAAATAACTTCTGCGTCTTTTATTTTGTAACATTTGAAAATTTTCTGATTTCTTTTTGTTTTGTTTTAACCAACCGTATTTTGTGCATTTTTTTTTTCTATAAAATTCCAGACTAAAAATCGAACTTAAAATTTCTAATAAAAAAAAACTGAACTACACTCACCCCTACTAGCAAGTAAATCGAGTTGTCAAGTTCTTCTATACAACGAATCATAGTACCCCGAATCAAAGCGATCTTAAGGAAAAATGTAGGAATATAAAAATCATAATTGGGCCTTCAATTATAGCATTCAGTTGAGTTGATACTTTAACATGGTATCAAAACTTAGTTCCTCAAGGACATGGGTTTGAATCCCGTTTTCTGCAAAAATACGTATTATTTTTTCATTAATCTCATTTGCCCATAATAGGCCTCTTATTATGTCTTATCTCTCTTCTCCATGAGCTCACATATCCTCCTAAATTTTACCTCTAAACCTATTAACAGGCTTGTTCGTATGTGCACGGGTTAGAATATAAAAATCATAATTGAACCTTCAACTATTAGCTTAAGCTTTTAGTTGAGTTGGTTCTCTAATAAAAACAAAGAAAAAGAAAGGAGTAACCAAGAAAAAGATATCGAAATGTCACCTGTATGATTCCCTTAACTCGCCAAACTCTATGTTTCAACGCTAAAATATGTGGATCACCAGGATGCAATGACTTGATCTCTTCTCTGGCGAACTCGTTATTCGCATTATGCTCGATAGATAGCTGGATCGCATGTATATCACCAGTCTTCTTGTGCACTCTCCCAAGGACAGCTCTCGAGTCTCCGGCATTGGCAATGTATAGAAGCCCTTTCGTCATGATCCCCGTCAGGCAGCAAGACCCTGCCGAGGCAATTTGTGGCGTGCTTAGCCATTGTTTCTTCACGATCGCGAGGAAGTCCTCTTCGGTCGTTGCGTACGCCTTTTTGATTGTACACTCTGATATCCCGTTCTGTTGAGCTGCGAATCCTGCACGATGAACATTAAGATTATTGCGATCAGAAAAGCATATTTTGTTGGATTGTTCGTTAAGAATGTGGATAGAGATGGATCATATTCATGTTACAATCTTTTGAGTTTGAAGTGCAAGTTGCAACCTTGGGAAACAAATATGTTGCATAATCATATCAAAATGAATTGTGATAGTTGATCAAATCATATACATATGCTTCATAAATATAAGGAAAATGTAGCAATGCAAGCAACAATCTTGGAAAACATATATTATGCGTTATCAGATACCAATGTTGAACAGATGTTAATCATAACATCAATACAAATAACAAGTTTGACCTTGCAACTATCAGTTCGACTTTTTAGGTGGGTCAGGACTTAATATGATATCATAGCCTGATTTATCTCTCACCAACACTCTTTTATGCCATTTTAATTTAGTCCAAAGTCACACGATCTGCGTGCCAATAGTCCGACACACAATCTTAACTTGCACGTGAAAGGAGTATCAAACTCTAAGATCTAGTAGATGTAATCATATCACCAATATGAATAACACAGTTGTGACTCTAATTATCAGTTCGAACTTTTAGGTGGATTGAGGTTAATGTATAAGCATATCGAAATGAATCACAACATACTGATGTAATATATATGTGGTGAACAAATGTAAAGAAAACATGGCAATGCAAGAAGTAGGTTGAGAGCATACTCATGAGGTTGGCATAGAGATTGTCTGCAACAAACTGCGAAGCCTCAGCACCTCCATGACCATCATAAACACCAACAAAAGTCCCATAAGAACCCGATTCGATCTGGCTTTGATCCTCCAACAACCTATTGGCCTGAACCACAGCCATGGAGAAATCTCCACAAGCATGGCTTCCAAAATCTTTATACCACAGCAGCCCTTCAATCTTCCCCGCCGTTTCTTCCTCATAACGACCCGTAGAGGATCTCCAGCAAGGTTTAATCATTTCCCACATATAGCTTAGAACCATATGAATCAACCAAACTCAATAAACCGAGCTCTGAGCTCAGGTTTTTTTTTTATACTGTAATTTTTTTGTATCAAGTGTTGATAAGAGTCAACTTTACTTCTAAGCTCGAGTTTATGCTTCAGCTTCAGACCCAGAACCCCAAATCAAGAAACTATATACCCACCAAGCTCTGGGCACCATTAAAATGCAAAAACACCAACTGGGTATGGGCCAAATGAGCCAAAAGAGACAAGAAAAGAACAATTTGTACTGTGATGGTTCAGAGGGTTGCTGGTTCAGAGTACCTTGAATTGAATCTGGGTTGAAGAATGTGGTTACATTCATGACGATCTTCGAGGAAAGCAGAGCTAGCTGTACAGGTACATGAATACAGATTTCGATTTCGACACTGTTTTGGGTCCAAAACTGGAGAGATCAGGCGCAATGGATAAGAGAAGGGCTTGGAATTTTCCTGAGAAAATCTTCAGATTGTTGTCAGATGAGATCTATGGATGGGTTTTAAACTACAAGCTCTCTGACATTGTCGTTCCTTGTTCTTGCTTTCTTGTTTCCACTTCTTTTTTCATGTTTTTTTTTCTCCTCTGTGAATCTCATGCTTGGATTTTTTTTTCCTTCTTCTTGGGTTCTTAATTGGGTCTTTGATTTGAGCAATAACCCATGATTTTAGGCTGTTTTTGCTCTGTTTTTTCCTCGTAATTTCCTATGTTCATTTACTTGATCTTTGAAAAATATGTGATGCTAAAGCTAGGATTACCACTCTTTTTTTTACACAAATGTAATATTTCATTATTTATTAATGGTTGAGGTATACATGTAAGTTGTAACTAATAAACAGACAAAGCATAAAAATTATACACTCTGATGGACATAACAATCTCTATTATTAATATACATATGAACGTAGTTTACAGACCACCTATCAGAAGGTGCGAGTGACAAATTCTAACTATAATAGTATAGGATGCCTCCAAACAACAATTACAAATATATAATAAACAAATACGATATACTCCAATCCCACCCTCCAGCCGAGTTCGAACTCCTATCCTTAAAATGGCAAGAAACCTACTTAACTACTTCTAAAACATAAAATGCACATTTTCATATAAGAGGCAAGTATGAATTATAACATGTTTACATCATTAGAATCTGTTGGATACTATGTTGGAACCTATAACATTTGTACTTTACCTTAGAAATCATAGTATATTTTGTTGAAATCTACATGAACATTGTTTCTAGTACTCATGTTCCAGCTAATATAGTAACACAACATACTATACCTCGACTTCTCCTGATTCTTCCATCGTCTAGGCTACAATTACAGATTGTCCCTCGCCACCGTCTTTCATTAGGTTATCGGATAGAGGCGACTTTTCTTTGTGAAACAACAAATGGCTTGCACAATCAGTTGTATCAAAATCCGATTCCAACAATTCTAACGATTCGTAGTTTATACCAAAATCTTAATGGTACTTGAATCAAACACACACTCCAATGCATTTCCTCTAGCCGAAGTAGAACTAAAAGTGGTTTACTTTATTTAGGGCAAGCTTAACGGTTGGTGCTAGCGTCGATAATGTCGGTACCGGGGGTGGGGTAAACTTGCCCAGGGGCGGTATTAGCCTTAGCCATTCTCGACGTTAATTCTGGAGCCAGTGTCAGCGCGCAAATCAACTATGGTTGGCCCACATTTCCTCTTCTCTCCCCTCTCTTTCTCTCTCCACATTTTTTATTATTTTATCAATAAACAATATTAAATAAAGTGACAACACCGGTGACAAGCCACCACTACATTAATCTTGTTTTAAGCTAACACCGATACTATCACTGCCACATAACCTCACACACGCTAATGTAGTGATACTACCACCGGTGATCCATTAGCCTGGCCCTTATTAGCTTACGGACAACCCACTCAATAGGGGAATATGGGGAACAAAAGTTTTTATCCTTTGGCCATTTTGGCCCACTTATTGTTGCCCGATTCAGAACTCATATTTTGAGCTTTCATTTCTCATAATACAATCATGTTAAAACTCGATAATGAAGTTATATTCATCGTTCTACTAATTATGTCTTCATGGATTAATTCGAGTACATTATAATGGTTTACAGATGACGTCCACGATACGTCAACAAGATAGATCAAAATTTAGAATACGATGAAAAATTGCGGGGATAGGAGGCAATTGTGAATTTATTGTGAGCTCATTCACTCAAATACCGAATAGGGGTCCATTAATGTCATGAGTGTTTATGAACAAGAGAGACACGTGATGGGGCTCTCCATTCCCATGCAAACTCTTTGGGGTCCAAACACTCAACAATGTCAGTGACCTTTGTCCCTCCAACTCTGCCCCCTCATTTTGTTTTCTTGCAACTTCTAAGTTTGAAACACTTTGAATCATAGGTGTCAATGTCTCTATCCATCTACAATCTCGATCTCGACATGATCGATAGGGTTTCGAGATGTTAATCAAATGATGATATGGTCTTTTAGCTTGGACGTAAAGCTCTTGACAAGTGAAGTAGAAATATCGTATGGATCATGTCGAGATCGAGATTGTAGATGGATAGAGACATTGGACGTAAGGCCCTTCCTCTTGAAGTGCAAGTTAGATTTTGAGTTACATTTTAATGCGAGACTTTACACGTGAAGTAGAAATATTGTATATATCATTGACGCGTTTTTATAGATCCATAACTAGTTTACTCTAAAACAATAATAGAAGATCAACTCAACCACAGATTTGAACATTAACTAAACTATCTTATTTGATGTTGACAATTAATAGAACTATGATCTACTTATACATAACCATACAGTAGAGGATCAACTTAAATACAAATTCAAGTTGATATTTTTTTTTTACTAGTAATACTTAATCTAACTCATAATTCAATCCTCCTTCTTACACTTTTTTTTAGAATCGAAATAATTTTATTGCTCTAAAAAAAAGATGTCAAAAGACATGATAGACATAAGGTTCATAAAACCCAAGACAATCACACTCCTTTCTACACTTACTTCCCTGCAGATGATTAGTTTAGTGTTAGAATGTTAATCAAACTATCATTTTCTTAAGCTGATAGTTAATAGAACTAATAATCTACGTCTTATAAACATGATACTCTTTACGCGAAATAAAACGACATATAAACAGTTAACATGTAGAAAAAAGATTCACACCAACCTAACTCTAATATTATATTAAATGATCAATAAAAACCATAATTTTTCTGAAATCAGTAAAATCCATAATTAGTGGATCAATCATGCTCTATTTAGATAGTAATCTTTCAAAACACAATTTCAATACAATACAAACCAAAAAGAGAGAAAAGGAGGTGACATTATTATAAGCACAATATTATTGTTATGGACATCACAAGAACAATTAAATCTCTTTTAATTACAAGCTGGTCCAACTCTGATAAAGTTCCTCCTTTTCTCCATCGAACACTTGAGCCCTTCTCTGGCACGCCTCAGAACATCAAGAACCTCATCAACACTCCCACTCACAACCCTCGGCTCCACCGCCGCCGGCCAAGTCACCGGAACCAGCGCCCACGTGTCATCCACAAATTCACCACCGTCCATTTCGATCTCGCTCTTGGAAGCCATTGATGAGCTCGAAAAACTGCAAGAAATTGTCCGATCGAGACTCGATTAGCTTAAACCGGTCGTAAACAGAAATGGGTTCGAGTAAAAATGTGATTTTTATACCTATCTCGATTGTTTTTTGGATATTCATAGCTTTTGGTTGATTTGGAGCTTGATGGGTCAGTAGATTTCGAATTAGAACTTGAACTTTCTGAAGCATTGTCCTCCATTTTCTGTGAGATTTCTGGGTTTCTGATTTGGGACTTGTCTTGTTCTTGTTCTTCCTGATTTGTACTATTTGTTGATGAACCCTTCATGGACTCTAGCTTCTTCTTCAGCAAGATCAGCTTTTTCTCAGCTCTCTTCTTCAACCTGAGCTCTTGTTTGAGCTGCTTTTCTAGCTCAGCCAGCTGAACCCAGAAGAGATTTTGAAACCCAGATCAAAAAATTGAAACTTTGCACAAATTGAAACCAAAATCAGTGGGAAAAAAATGTGAATTTTAAAAATTTACCTTGTTGCCCATGAGCTCTGCATCTCTTTTGGCAGACCTTGAAGCTTGCCTCTCTGCCTGAAGCCTCCCTCTCAGGCACTCCAGAGTCTTGAAACCTTCATCTCCATCTGTGTTCTTCTCTCTGAGGACCAAAAAGAAGACCCAAAACCAAACCCAAATCAGAAATGTGATAATGGAAGTGAAAAGAGAAGAGATTGAGTCAAATGTGAAAAAGCCCACCTCAAATCTCTGTCTTCCTTGCCACAAGCTATCATTTTCTTTTCTGTGTGGGGAGGAAAAGGAAAGGAAATGGAAAGTTTAGGGACTTGAACAGTGAAGCTATGGGGATGGAGTTTTTGGGAAACTGAAGTAGGAGAGATTGGGAGATTTTATTTGGTGGCAGAGGTAGAGATCAAGTGAGAGGTAGGTGGGTTCAAATCAATGGCCAGTCACAATATCAACCTTACCTCTTTCTATGTGATTCATTGGTAATTGCATTTTTTATTTTCTTCCAAACTCAATGTTTGGAAGTTTGTAACCTACAAGGAGGGTTGAATTTCATCAAATTTTCATATAGGATGAAAAGTCAAATATATCTTCTACTATCGAGTTTGTATAATTGATATTACTAACTAAACATATGATCGTATCTGTATATTTTGATTCAATCGGTTGAGTTTACTGAATACCTGAAAATTTAGTTTAGTATATTTTGATTCAATCGATTGAGTTTATTGATTACCTGAAAATTTAGTTTAGTTACCACAAACTCAAAATATAAATATGTGGTGATGGAATTTGAAATTTTTAGATATAAGACACTAACATCTCTTCACGTACATATCGGAATTCATAGACTATATTTTATGAAACTATGCATGTAAAATAATAAACAGGTTGTTAACTCGTGAGCTTATTAGGGGTTGGTTTGGTGGCCAATGAGTTATTCTCACCTTATCGAGATCAGGGGTTCAAATTCTAGCGGGTATATTTGCATGGTTGCAAGTGTAAGGAGAGTATTATATCAGAATTATTTTAGACTAAACTAGTATTTCCTTTTCTAATACGAAAGATGTTAAACTCTGGTATCATGTTTGCTTCAACCTGCATATATTAATACGAAAAACTAACAAACTGATATCATATTAAACTTGTAAAGATGTTAAACTCTGATATCATGTTTGTTTCAACCCACATATATTAGCACCAAAAACTACTGAACTCATAAACTAGCCAACTAAAAACTGATTCACTCAATAGGTTGAATTGGTAACTCAAGCAAGAACACATCAACATTCAATACTCAAACCATTAAGATATAAAAAGACATACTTTCCGACAATGTAATGCAATCTAGCGCCAAGGTTTCATATGTAAATGTAATGTTGCACATAGGATTCAAAATTTGAAACACAACCCAAATAATTTAATAGCTTTTGGCCGTAGCTGTCACGTGTTGTTCCTGACCGACATGTCTTCCTCCTCCTTAACTTTCTTCATGTTTTTTTATCTCCTTCACCTTTAGATTTCTTGTACTCTTTCAAAACAAACAAGGTCGATGTGAAGCCAACAATGGTATATTGGTCTTTATGCGCATGAAATGTAGGTTTCGGTGTTTTCATTGCATGATCGCAATTATTGTTAGGAATTATTAATGGTACACCCATAATTGTGTATTATTATGGTTCTAGACTTAGCTTACACTACACTCCAAATAATAATTAACAAGCTACTTCAACTATTGTTTTTGTAAACTAAGATTACGGTTTTTGTACTAAGTGTGTACTTCTAGATAAATAACCACGTAAACGTATAACCTTTTTCACTGAACTATATTAATGTATGTTATTACCAAAAAAACATATTAATCTTTCAAAAGTTAACAATTCTGTTACAAAATTTGTTAAATTACTATTCATTTTTTTAAAATGACGAAAATACCTTTGGGATTAAATTTTTTTGAATAAATCTGATTTTTAATTTGATTTTTTTCTTCTTAAAATCTGATATTTTTTTCAAAAAATAAAATTTAAAAAGGAAAAAGGTGACATTTTTTCATTTTAATTATTAAAAAAGAATTAAATTATTTTACGTTTGTTTTATTCTAGAAAATTTTGTTTTATTTTAATCATTTTAGATTTGTTTTATTTTAATTTGATTTCAATATTTATAAATTAAATTCAGTAAAAAAAAAGAAGAAGATATGAGCT
>JAYMSW010004877.1:0-10562 GCA_036897725.1 Erodium texanum | reverse complement strand
CCTCCCGCGGAGTTTTGAAAATGTTGTTATATTCACCCTGCTTAGCCAATAACCTGCATCCAGGCTTGCTGCAAATTCACATATTAAAATTCACATCACTAATATTAAGTTATGAAAACTGCATACCTACCTGAGGTCGAACTGCAGCTTATCATAAGAATGGGGACACTCCAGAGAGCTAGAATACATATTTCTCAGGAAACTGCAGATTCCAAATATAGGGTCACTCATTGATTATGAGGAGACAGTGGCTTGAAGTAAATATATATTTACCAATTGAAATAAGTGCGCCCTCCGGTTCTGGGAACATGGAGGAAGAAAAGCAAATCCTGCAGCTTGTGTTTGTGTTCTACATGCTGATCAAGAGCACAAGATGCCCATCTTTTCACTATTCTTTCACAATGCCCATAATCATCTTTGCCATTCACCAATACTAATTATAAGAAAAGGAGGGTGTGTTCAATTCTACATTCACAATAACTTTGACATGTCTAATTGAAATAACATATATACCCAGTGCCACAAGGATGAGCAATGCAGCAAGTTTGAGAGCAGGATCCATTAACCAAGAAGAAATGGCATTCTCAGGAACAAGGAATTGGAAATCTGAAACCAACAGAATGCAACTTACAAATAAAAGCAAGGCTGAAATGGAACACAAATAGATGCAATATGATTATTGATACCAGAAATTGAAACATGTTCATAAATAGCAAGGAAAAAGCTCCGATGAACGAACCAGAAAGCAGAGGGATTAGAAATGGCGGGAGAGAAGAAAAGTTGCATTCCCAAATACTGGGCCCAGAATTTTTACCATTTTTAGAAATATTTGTATGCCACTAGTAATTTAGTCTTCAAGGGTTTTTGATTGACTCAGGTCAATTGGTTTCTTATTTTTAGTTGAATGATTCTAAGGTCTAGTTGAGGGTTAAAAAAAACTCCAGCCGATCCAACCAAGTTGCTCTATTTTCTTTCTTCAAATTATACGTGTAAATTAATCTCAATCAGAGTTGCTCAGGAAATGAATGATACATAGAGATTTGAATTGAATAATGAGAATAACAATAATATTTTTGTTTCTGTATCATCTGACACCATCTTTACAAAAGGGAGAAATTGCTGCATCTACATGCATGTTTCAGTTTTTGACTAAATCAAAGAATTGGGTTGCGTTAGTTTTGCAGTGCAGACACGGACGCATCCATCATCATATGTATGTACAATTTCCATACTTCCGTACTTGTAACCCAGCTTCTGATTCTCCAGCTATTAATAATAATAATAATCACTGAGACTGCTTCACTACAACTGATTTAGTTGCATCCAGGTGGTTCAGCCGACAGGTTCCCAGAAGATATTCAGGCAACTCCTCTGGTGTATTTGCCTGAGAGAGGGGACCAACCATAAACATCATAATCTATCCAAATGCAAGTTTGTGACTATATATTACAAAGGTAACTCATGGTCATGTGAAAACTACCAGTACTATATAGTTATTTACCTGAATCAAAAATGCCATTTCGATAACCAGATTGTTCAGGTACCCAAGAACCAGGCTCACCACCCCCCTTGCAACTGTTGATGATCCAATATCTATACCAAGCTGACATCATAACCCAAACACTTCAGAATACTCAACATGGAACTAAATACAAATATGATATTTACCGAGCCATTCCATTTCCATAAGAACCCTCAAGTAGGATACTAAAAACAGTACAGACAGACGCAACTATGTATGTCATATGCACAGCAGGAACGAATGAAATAAAGTTCAAGCCCAAACTTATGCAATTCTAAAGTTCTTTCACTTTCAAACTACAACCATCTATACCAAAATATATTAAAATTGATATCTTTCTGAAGAGACTTATATTTACTAAATGTTCTTTTTCCTGCAAGAATGACAAATTGCATGCAACGAGACTATCATTGGCTTACTTACAAAGTGACCAAATATGCATTATAACAGGCAAAGTTGAAACCTCCTTCCATAAATCATATGGAAAATTGATCTCTAAGAGTTACCTCTATGTAGTTCTTCCCATGGAAATAATTAATTTCGAGCGCTTGGCCAACTAGGCAAGCTTTCTTTCCGACACTCTGTTTAACTATCCACGAACCCTGAGGAAAACAAACAAAAGAAGTCAACTCCAATGGTAGGCAATGACACTTGTCCGCATAAAGCAAACATTATGAAAGGTTTAAGAAAAACTTGTAAGACAAGGGCACATCTTAAGCTAAATATGGAATCTACAGTCAACTTCTCCTAGTAAGAAATTTCAAGAGATAAAAGGCGTTAATTTCAAATTGTTGATTGGTCAGTATGAGCAATGTGATTTCAAAGAATAAGACTGAACATGATAGGCAGTGCAATTTCTTGCAAGTATGTGAAGATACTAACCTTGGATATATATGGTATGAGTTTAAATCTCGAATTTCTGTATGCATCATCCCCCTTCACAAAACTCTCCAGCAAAGGCGAGTCTTCCAAAGGGGTACTCATCATGTAATATAGTGCAAGGTTATATGTCGTTGAACCCGGGACCTGAGTCATTGTAAACAAGTTGTTTATTGTTGACACTCAAACAAGATCTGAAAATGGAAAATAATATAGTTACTGACAAAACTCACCTGTATATTTACGATAAAGAAGAACTCTGGCCCACCCTTTTCTGCATATTTCTGCAGGACAAAGTTTGTAAGATATCCTTGCCACTCACAAAGATTATCATGTAAATGCACTATAATCAAGGTTGCTAGCTCTAACAACAGGCACAACCCTAACCCATTAGTACTAATTTGGGAGATCTGGAAAGCTCATATGTTTATAGTCTTTTAAGTTTTGGAGAAAGAAGCTACAAATATAAAGTATCACAGCTTTAGAACTAATTAATCACATGTTATCCCCCAATGCAGGAATCTATACAAACTACCTTAGTATTTCTACATTTTTGTTATAACTTATCAGTAGATACATGACAGTAATTTAATAAGAAGATAAAACCAGTGTTCAGCCAAATATCAACCTGAACAATGCTTCCTGGACGGCTACCAAGGTCATCTTCTCGCTTGTCAGATCTTAGCCAATCTGCAGCAACCATTTGCATCAAGGTACCCTTCGCTTTGACCTAGAAAGAAAACAACTAATTACAGAAACACAAGAAAACAATCCCCTCCATTTAAGTCCGAGGATATACAAGGACCAGAGTTAATCAGTTGTGAACCAATCTACTAAGAGTTAAGAACAAGAAGTTGACAAGCAGTATGATTATGACCATTGCATCCATAGTTAGATCACTTTTATTTTCTGGCTCAGGACTTGTTGAGCTATAGCACCTCACAGTTTCATGCTAGGTTTCAAAACATGCCACACAAGAAGTTGCCCTTCAAATTATGGTGGCAGTGAAGAAGACATGATAATGAAATTTACGCTATAAAATTCATTAAGGCACTTAGTAGTTAGGTTAACTCTATAATTTCTGACAGATTGTTGACCATACCTTTTGACTATCTTCCAGATAATTTGATCCACGAATTAGAAAAGAAGAGGGATCTGCTGCAGTCCAACTGCAAGGTGAATTACAAGCAGGATCGTTTAGAAGAGTAGCCCCATAGCAGCATAAAACACTGTCCTCCTTTGCCATGTCTTGTAAGTCCACATAACCCTTTTTCTGAACTGCAGCTTACATTAATTTGTCCATCAGTAATTTGTAAATAAACTGGACAATGCAGAACTATTGATCAAAGCAGATATAGTGCACCAGTGATTCAAATGTTAAATTGAATATCAATCACTCATAGTTGGGCACCTGCAAGGTCATGCAACTTTTTCACAAATCCAGCAGCAGATAACCTTGGGTGACGAGTATCCTGCAACTCAATATCATTGGAGCCAGGTTAGAAAAATAATAATGCAAGACCTACAAAACGTATGTTTATTGCAACTGCATAGATATACAACGAGAATAATAAAAAACCAAAAAAGTAGGGAGTTCTCTATAGTTGTTTCTATCACTAAGAAGATACTGATGGTTTAGATCCAGCAAGTCTTCTGAAACTATACTTATCAGCCACGTTTACAAAGTCAGACTCTCATTCGTAATATCTCTAGTTCAATCTCACAAAAGATCTAAATAAGGCAAATGCTGCCTACTCTTATTTCAGTATGCGAGCCCTTAAACGATTTAAGGATTTAGAATAGCATTCACTTATACAAGAGCGTGCATTGATTAAATCATCTGGTACCTGAGTGTGTACTTCTGCACCATAATCAGAAGACCAACCATTTTCTGACTCATCATTATCTGAAGGTTCTGGAACATCGAAGAATTCATCAGCAGGATCATTCAGGCCTACAAAACTTGCATATTCAGAAGGTGCTTTATCCACTTCTTCACCAAAACACTCCCTATTTACAAGATCCCCCGTCATTGTTCGAGCCTCAACCTCTTCACATTGATGCAACCTATTATTACTTCTTAACTCTCCTGATGAAAAATCAGAAGGATATTCCTCTGATTTTGTTCTGAATAACTCACGCAATGCTGAGACAGAAAAAGAAATTTTCACCTAGTGAATAAATAATATTGAAAGAGTGAATTCATAAAACAGTAGTCTCTTATAAGCACCAGCAACTCTTCCAAGCATTCTGATGGTTATAGACTGGGCTGAAGAAGGCTGTAGATAAGATTTCCAAAATTTCCAATCGATAGCAAGCATGTGCTTTACAACTGACTGTTTCTGATGGTTTGCAGGAGATATAACATAACCTCCACCTGAGAGAGTGAAAAATATCATCATCTCCCAGTGTCACATTTTAACTATTTGGTTCCCAACCAAAAAAAGAAAAGTTGAGATAACACAAAAATCACTACGATATCAAAAGATACAGTGGTGATCCCATATTGCAAGCTTTATACATATTTGAGATATAGTGGAGGAACTAAAAATCTAATGAACCCTACTATGCCAGATTTAGGATGTAGCAACAATTAAAAAAAAAACGTTCATATCAGCAGCCAAGGGAGCTGTTTATTTCTAAATAGTAAGCATGTATGTATTACTTTTAAGGCAGGCACGGACATAGCCCTTCTGGGTTGGACACTTCTTGTGGAACACAGAATGGTAGAGGATAACTGCATCACCATAATCCCAAAAAATTACTTCCGTATGCAAATGGATCTGCCGATAAAAGAACTTTCAAAGAACTCCTCAAAACACTGTATTTATTACCATATGTTCCATCATCTTCCCTTCTCCAATAGCGCCGCAACAACAAATCTCTACGTCCCATTCCCCTGCAAATGATGTCAAATCAGAACTCGGAATACAAAAAGGGAACCCCTTAATGAAGTCCTCAAGACAAGATGTGATGAATTTCAAAGGTCTAGACCCACCAAGGTAACCAATCACTATACAGTTGCTTGTGAACTATATCTGTATGACCATCAAGGTGTTCAACCACACAACCCTTGTAGAAACAGAAATCCCATCTGCAAGTCAAGATGCAAAATTAATTTTAGTAGCAAATAAACTCAATATTCATAGGCTTTGGAAATTATAAATAAAGCATTTTTATTGTGATAGACCAACAAGTTCCATATTCTTGATGACAAACATGATAAAGATTTTGGGAAATATTCAGTATACTTCCAGACTGATATTCATTGGAAAATCATGTTCTGTGATATCTAGATTAGCAGTAGCATTTTGTTAAGCCATCCAACTAAAATCAATTGGCAATGAGCGGACAGACTCCTAATATTTTTCACTTAGAATGAACTTCGTATCTATTTGGTGCAGGACAAACTTAACAAACACAAGTGTTGAAGTGTCCCATTGAAAGAGTGTGGATTTAGTGACCACGTGATATACTAGTTGGGGCATCTGCCTAATAGCTTCAAGTGTTTAGGTTGTACTACATTTAACATGGTATCCGGGCTTGGTTTGTGGTTGGCTTGTGACCTGTTTGTGTTTATGTGGGACACTTCAACACACCCTCATGTGCAAGCCAGGCAGTACAAAGGGCCTCACACATGGACCAACCAAACTCTGTACTTGGACAGTAAGTCCTAATTTATTGGTGATTAGGCTAACAACTACAACTAGAACATACAGACTCATGCTCTTATAAGTTTAAGAACAAAAGAAGATTCATCATAAAGAAATATTCAATGTTCTCACTCTGATCTAGATGGACCAAGAGACATAAGAGTTTGGAAAATGGCTTCTGAAGTTCCATCAACCACACCCACGGCCATTATTGCAGGGTGGTCATCCCACTGTAACATAATTAACAATGTCAGTGCATTATATAACTAGAGAATGGTGAATCAGAATTCCAACGAATAACTGACCGTCCTATGAGAATCTCTATCTTTTGCTTCTTTAAAAAGCCTTAATCCTGCAAAATACGCATGATGTTAGAAACACAACTTCAGCTGAAAATAATGTATTAGAAAACTCTATTCTTACCATTTTGGCAACCAAAGATTGTCCAAGGTGAGGGAGCAACAACGTCAGAAGTTACTGGATCTGTCTGTGTTGATGAATACAGAGTCCAGTCAATGGAACTATTGTCATTTATCCTTCTTGGACCACTCAATCTGAGTGCGAAAAAAAAAACTTGTAAATACTTAAAGTACTTGGGGGTGTTGTCTAGGTGAAGAATAACAAAGCGCAACACAGTCACAAACACCAGTGAAGTCATATATAAGTAGATTAAGATCATTACCTGAAGGATGGCCATCTGCTCCTGGGACAACCGGCAACATTATCTACTGGATCTGGACAACCCTGCACACATTTAGAAGCATTAGTCTTCAACCTTAAGCATGCATGTGCTTCTTTAGATTAACAAAATAAGCACCTTCAAACCTTTAAAGCTATTTCTTGGAAAGAATGTATCCATCTCGCAGCTTCCTCAGGACTGCTCGCTCCCAACTATAATATTTAGATTTTGTAACTTATACATGAAAGTAGATTATTAATTAAATTGTTTTGATGAAGTAGTAGGCATACCTTAAGTTGATCATTGTGATTGGAAGTATTATATAATGTAAATATGAAGAACACCTGCAAGTGCATATAGAACAGCTATTACAGTGTATGAGAAAATAGAGAAACATTGTAACTAACTGGAAGAAAATTCTTGAAATTCTAACAGGGGGAATATCACTGCGAAAGATGAAGACCACAAAGTTCATACTTTCCTATTGATGCTCTCTCTTCCATTGTCAGTGACTCGAATGCAGGAATCTACAACTGCACTTCGAACAGGATCCTGACATAAAAGTCAAGTTTTTGTTTTAGTTTTTACAAAGAAATAATTGAATTTATAAAATAGACAGATCAATCTCCATTAAATCAACCGTAGAATCTATGTATAACATAAGAAATCAATCATCATTCATCGCATGCAAATATTTTATCTTACTACTCCATGAAGTTCTTTTCTGCAGGACAAAGTAACCATTCATCTCATATAATTATAGAAGTGTACAGAACATGCACCAGCAAAAATCTAACGCAGTTGATAATATATCATTCTAACTGCTTAGTTGGCTACACTCACACAGTCATGCTAAGTATGAGTTGAATTGGTGGGGGGAGATTCAATCTGAAACTCTTTTCAGAACCGTCCAACTCTTAACTGCTTGGCCTAATCTCTCTCATTCATTTAACTTTCTTTTCCAGTAGCCATGTTAGATCAACTGTGCAAACTTAAAGACCTGGTCATAGATACTCCCCAAAGTACATAAGATGTGTCCTGTGGTTGGAAGCGAGCTGCAAATTATAGATCTACTTTTGTGAATACTGTATAATTGAATTATTATTCTCCTTTTCATTTAACATCATAAAGTATAAACCAATCTAGGTAGCTACCTCAAACTCAAAAAACGTGTGGCTGACAGGTGAAAGAGGAAATATTCATGACATTTCAAGTATGATACAAATTGGGAATACATAGTTCAATGCATTGGGTTGTAGTAGAAAATTTTATTTTTCTTCAGAAAGGAGTAGTCAGATTACAGCAACACCAAAAACTGAAAGCAAATTGCCAATTCAGAACATTACAGAAAAGGGAAGAAAGAAAGGGTTAAAGTTAAAGCTTAAAGTAATACAGTAGCAACACTTTAAGTTTCCATTATGTTTAACTGAAACAGTTCTTAACGAAACAATCATTATAACTTGATTTGTAAGGTGGCCAATAAAATCTTCTGAATGTGCTAATCAGTAGAGATTTTATCTTTAGAGTATGACCTGCCTGAAGTCTCCAGCACATTCATAGTTTCTCTTTCTGGCATTATGTTTCTAATATATTTGACCATAAAAATAAATCTAGTGGGCATGAATGAAAATCATCACAAATGCGGAGCTTCTTGTTGCAATGATTCAATAATTACTGGCAAGGTGCTTGTCAATTTCCTTGTAAAACATTCAGGACAGGGAGATATGCTTAGCAACATGCAAATGTAAGAAGAAGAAAAATCATATATCAACCACCCAGAACTAATCAACTGAATATTATTTCCTATACACTAGAGTAGTAGAGTTGGCTTGGAGTGAATCTAGACCAATGAACTCCCAAAGCATGCATCTACTAGCCCAATACAGGAACTGTAAATCATTATCTACATCTCTATTCAGACAACAGCATTGACTGCCAGTTCTTCAACATACATCATAAAGAACAACATGCTAAAATCAGAAAATAAAGGAACAGACAAATCTGCTGAGTTTTTGACACATAGATTTATGCGCAAATCAATCTGTTATGAACCAAAATCCAAGTAGAGAAGCGTCAATGTTTATGTCATTGCTCATCAGATAAGAAAAAAACAAGAAAAAGAAATTTTTAGAGAACCTCATCGTTAGAAATGGGCACTGATTTGAAACTCCTGAGATGGTGATCTTCGAGAACGAAGTAGCGCTTCCTAGAGTACTGCAACCCAAATCGATTGGAGCGTATGAGATACAACCAACCCTCCATTCGCTTATCGGTGTGTGAGATACCCATTTGAGAAAATCACAATCCTCAGCAAACCCAGTTCTCTAATTTCCCCCAAAACACTTGCCAGAATCCAAATCCGCCGAAAATTGTAACGGCTCTGAGCACGAAGAACCAAGATTCCGGTGAATGAGAGAAGAGGAACTCAATAGATGGTGAGCCTATGATCTCAGGCCCAAAGGATGATGCATCGAATCAGTTGTTTGTAAAAAGAAAACTGTGGTTCCCTGGATTTGCAGACAAAGCACTCTCTGATTTCTCTTGAAAAGCAACTGAATTTGGTGATTATATGAGACAAAGATTGCCAGAGAAGTAACTCACTATTCAAATGACTTCCTTGCCCTTCTTTTCACTCCCTTATTAATAAACTTTCAAAATTATTCATCCCTTAACTTCTTCTCCCAAAAATCAAAATAACATTCCATGAATTGTTTTTGACAAAAGCAAAATATGATACCGTATTTTTAATTTATGGAATTTCGGTGTAAACTCTCGTGGCATACACCATTGGAAAGTATATCTCTTCATAGCATTTTTTTAGCGTAATATACAATAGTTTTAAATATCTTTTAAGTTTTAACATAAAGTATCTATACTGGTCCTAATATCAGTTTAATAAATAAATCAAATTTGAAGCTTTTACTCGTAATACTATACTTAATTCATATGGGGAAAACTACTGAAAAATTAAAAAGCAACATACTGTAATTGCTAAGAAAAATCATTTCTTACTAAAGTCAATACAGAAAATTCATCTACCTATTTAGGGATGACAAAACAATTATGATAATTATTATTATCGATCGAAATAATCATCACAACCATCAAAAATATGGATCCAATGATCAGATCTTATTGTTACATCACACATAATACCTTGTTTCCATTTGATTTTACTCATAAAAGACAATAGATTGAATTTTAAAATGTTTGGATAGAATAATTCATAAGCATAGGGATAAGAGAGAGGGTTGCTTTATAACATTAAAAAGATGCCTATATAGTGGCAACAATTGTTTATAGACCTGCTCTCGTTCATTTCAATTAATATCTTTAGTTTTAAATTCATAGGCATATCTTTACGATAAAAGATACTTGTGCCTGGTTTTTTTTGGTAAAGTTAAATGATATTTAATCATATATTTTGAAGAGTTCCACCTCACCTCAAGTGATACCAATCAAGTCAATGAGTCAAAATCTACTTAACTACCCTGACTTGTGATTACATCCACACACAACACGGCAATTATATATTAATTAAAAATAATAATTTGCAATATGCTTGGATTGTTTGATTCAGAAAACGATGGAGCCGAACGGTTAGAGTGGCACCACGTGGCGGAGAAGGAGTGGGGCGAGGTAGGGCATGAGCTGTAGGTTAAAGAAGGTGTCGTCAGTGGGTCTCTGCAACATGCAAGTGTTGTGATCATCGCCGCTCGATTTTCCTAAAACTCGTGCGACCCATATCTCATAGATACTCCATTTTGTTTATTTAGTGTTGTGTCTTTTTTCCTGTAATTTTCATTTATTTTCAATACAAAAAAAAATT
>JAYMSW010004876.1:0-10564 GCA_036897725.1 Erodium texanum | reverse complement strand
AACTCCGTCCCGATCCGGTCTCTGGGTGGGGAATCAACCGATAGCTCGCTCGATGGGGATGAGGACAAAGATGATGATCGTGGAGACGCTGGGTTTGATGGGACTGTTGATGATTCTGATGAGGCTGCGTGCAGGGAATTGGCTAGGGCAATACTGAAATTTGGGGAGATTTATGAGAGAATTGAGACTTCGAAGCAGAAGCAGACGATTGAGCTGGAGAGGCAGAGGATGGAGTTCGCTAAGGATCTAGAGTTGCAGAGAATGAACATGTTTATGGACACACAAGTGGAGCTTCAGAAGATGAAGCGCCCCAAGAACATTGCCGGCTCAGGTGAATTTCATCAATTACTACTACTTTTTTGTTTTTTACATTGACGATCTTTCAACTATATACATTTCAAGTGTTCTTCAATTCAATCCTGCAATGTACTAAGTTGGAGACAATATTGAATTGCTGCTCTTCTGAAGAAAAGGATTTAACTATTAAGGTTATGGGAACTGATTCTTTTTTGACTAAAAGTAAAAATTGATCTTTGGTTGCTTCAGATTTTGTGGTGATAAAGGGGAGGTTTGATTGGATAGAGGGTAGTGCTTGATTGAACTCAACAGATGTTTCTGAACTGTGAAGCTTGCTCATTTTAGTTGTAAAGACCACCACAGTGACTGATCAATTTCAAGCAGTAGGTTAAGGAAAGCTCTTAGGACATGTCAATTTGAAGCAGTACCTCAACAATTTTGTCTGTTGTTTATAGTCAAATGCATTTCTTATGCCTGTTTCAGTTGTTATTGTAGGATTGATATATCTAGACCATTTAAGTTTCTCGTTTGTATAGAGAACACTAAACAAGTAATGTAAGTCTATGCACATTTCTAGAGTTCCGTTTCAGTTTCTCACAACATGATCAACTAGTATAAGGAAAAGTTCTTGAATTATATGTTTGAAAGTTTTAAACATCTTTGCTTGATTGATTTACACTAACCAGTAAAAGGAAAAGACATCTGATTGAAACACAGAAACCTTCTATGGAATTCTTCTATATGAAAGTGAAATGAAAATATTTGGGAAAGAAGAGTAGAACTTGGATGAAATGCTGTAGAGGACACCAATGACAACATTTTTGTCATCTCCTTTAAGTTCATATGGTGGTACTTGCTTGTTGATTTGGATTTGATTGTAATTTCTTATGAGTTATATGGTTTTGCAGGAAAGAAGGTATAGCTGATACATTCTTCATATTTAAGTGAGAAGGGAAGCTAGAAGAACATCTATGCTGTCCTTTATGTTGTATTTTGCATATTTTTTTGGCACTTCCAAGTTGTAAACAATCTTAGGACATGTGCCTCTGTTGTGTACTGTATCCATATAGAAGTAGTATTGTATGTGTATACATGATTAGTTTTTTACAGGTTAGCTGTGTTCAATTCTATTTGTATGCCACAGACTTTCTTCCTTGATTTGTGAATAAGGTTTTTAAGCCACTGTTAATTCAGAAACTGTCATTTTAATCTCTGTCTGAACCAACAAGAATGTAACTTTTCACATTTTGGAACATGTGTTTTTAGGAAAGAAAAGAAAAAGCTCATGTGAGCTGATAAAGTACTGGAGTGAAACTTCCCTTTTGGTCAGGGACTAAGTGCCCTATAAGTAAATGCTGTGTCTGTGTGACACCCTTATTTAGCTCTCTTCATATGTTTGTGCTCTTTCAATCTTGAATTATTAGTATATTAAATCCCAATCCAATTCAAAAGCTCAATTCTTTCAACAACTACTAGTATCAGATTCAATTTATACAGATAATAACGAAAACCATGAACCATTAATATTATCATCACCATCTAATACATTTCTAGTACTACATATATGTTAATGGTTCATGGATCCAAAACACTGACCGAACACACAGAGATTGAAGAGAAGAAATCATAAGATATAAGGTGCACTTTGGCCGGAGCTAAACCCAATACTAATAGTCCCATGTTGACTCAAATCCGACGAGCTCTGGCCCATGAAACTAACCTTGTCAGTGCCACCACAAGCCGCAGGAACAAGCTGAAGCTGCGCATTATAGATACCAGTACCACCCAAAGAAGCCATCACATCATTAACATCAACGAAGCCCAACAAGGAAGAAGAAGGAAGAGAATTGACACTAGTAGTAGCAGTATTAGAAGAAGAAATGTTGTTGTAGCGAGCTAGGCGAGATCTGGCAAGGGCCAGATCGTGCTGAAGCTCGACCATCTTCTTCTGGAGCATAGCGATAGCGCCAATGCAGCCGTAGACAGGGTCCTTGAGCCTGGCCTCGGCCTCGTACGCGAGCGAATTGACGGTCTCTTGTCTCTGCTCTTCGGGGACTTGTATGAGGATCTTGCCAACGTTGCTGGCTCCGAAGACCTTGTGGACTTTGGCGAACTTCTTGGGCTCGTCGGAGGGGAAGTAGGGCGCAAATATGCAGTTGGGTACGCACCTTCTCTTGAGTAACTTGCAAGCCGCGCACGAAGAGGTCGATCGAGGCTCGTGGGTCTTCATAGGGACTTGTATAACTTCTTTTTCTGTTCTTGAATCTTGACCTCTCTGCTCTGCTCTGCACCACATATATTGTACTGGTGAGAGATGGTGGATTTACTTCTCTACTGTTTGCATATATCTTCAAAAACCCATTTTGTCCCTAGTTTCATATCTATCTTCCCATGTGAGCGATTATTTTACTGCCCGACCCACTTAAAAAAAATCCCGTTGTTAAGGGTGGAAAACTTAACTGGGTATTATAATTAACATTTATTAGATATGAGAATTTAACATTACTCTCACGTTAATCAGGATGACATTGATGGGTGTAGGTAAAGATAAATCAGACTCTTGATACCATATTTAGACCCAGCCTACATAAAAATTCAAACTGATAAGTGGTAGCTCATACTTGATATTTAAACCGATGTTACGATTAAAGTCTATTCCATATTGGACTGACACCTATAGTAAATTAACCTAATCCAATCATTCTATTGGTTTGAAACAAATGATCCAGTAACATTTAAATATTAGAATGTCATAGAAAATCAATGTCTGGTTGAGTTGCGTTTTATATGCTCTGGATCCTTTTGTTAGGGCTAGTTTGGTTGTTGCAGCTTGCGAGCGTGGCTCGGTGATCTGCAGGCCTTGTTTCTCGCCTTACTAGTTGCTATGAGGGTTGATGTCCTGATTTGGTATAGCTTTGCTATGTATATCATTCTTGGTTGATATATAAGATCAGTTCGTCTTTTTCTCAACAAAAAAAAAAACTCTTACACCCATCATGTTAAAAATAAATCTATAATCTACACTTTAAAACTTATATTTGACTCAAAATACAAGCCTAATTTAGGTCATGAGTCTAATACGTATGTACTTCACACCTAGTATATATACACTTTAAATTATACATTGTTCATCTCAATCAATGGACCCAATTTGAATAATCCTTAATATGAATATTGGTGCACAAGCTATATACAAATACTTGTGATACATGTGTGTACGAAACGAGAAATGATGATATGCATTATGTGTATGTATGGATGTGAGTTTTGAGGAGACATGATGGTTGAATAAGAAAGATATGATATATGTATACTACAATTGGTTGAAGAAATGAAACTATTCACACCAAAAAAAAGCAAAGACATCAACAAGTTGGATCTGTGGACGACAAAAGAAACTTGTGGAAGTGGAAAATATCAATAGGAACCCACTCTATATCTATAGTGGAGCCACACACATTTTACCACTATGGTTGGACTATTTTGGTGTTACTTTCTTTTCCCACAAACTATTACAATTGTTTTTTTTTTTCACCTTTCTTTTTCTTGAGAGAAAATGAAGATTTAGGAGAAGGAAAATAATAAACAAAACAGCCTCATTAGATTGGGGTTTTCTCCTTAAAAATCTTATTTGAATTACTATCTTACACTTTTGTTGAAAATTTGTAAATTTTGGTTGGTCTAATTTTAAAGATGGTTTATTAAGAGCATTCCAACCCAGTCGAATACGGTTGGGTTATGCAATGATTCTAGCAAGATTGGGTCGGAAAATCTAAGAATGGTGAGTGAATGGCCGGACAAACTGCACATTGGAACGTGCTTGGTAAATAAATAACAAACGATCGATTGTTTTGACTAATAAGATTTGTCACATATCTTCAAAATCATTCACCCCGTGTTATTCTCTTTATCTGATCATTTGTATGAACCCGTTTTTTTTTCACGCTTTTTCTTATGTGAAACATATTTTTGAGACAAGAACGTCGGTTTGTGTTAGTAGGGGCACTAGGAAGCTGGCGCCGTCGTTGAGGACAAAAATTCGTGCGCTGACGCTATTGCGGCACCGGCTCTCTACAAGTACTGAGGTAAAAAAATTTCAAACCGATCAATATGTGACATACAAACTCATATCAGAACTAAATACTTTCCCCTACTATTCATTAGATAAGGAGTCGACACTACTAATGCATTTTCCAAAAAAAACTTTTGCTAATCTTATTTAGTCTCTCTCCCCTCGATTCCACTATCATCGACGTGATCAAACTTACCGACCACCCGACCCCATTGCTCTGACCCTAAATGCTCGAAGGTTGGAGAGGCTATGAATGTAAAATGTCACGTCAAGGTGGATTGAGAAGAGCACCCACACCACACGTTTAGGTGTGGTGTGGTGTGTGTCGTTTTCCAAAACACACACCAATCCTGAAGAGCCTGCCTCTCATCACTGTTTCGTCACAGCCCAAGTGGCTTAGTTGGGTTATGATTGGACCTTCATGTGTTCACATATTGTTTGCTTTGTAGCTTTAGCTTCACCTTGTGTTTGTGTTCCGACAAATTATGATTGTTTCTACATAATTCTCACCATATGTTTGTTTTCTAGATTTGGACTTGACTGGTAGAGACAACAACCGAACTGTGAAGGACCTATCCCGGCCACATATTGATATATGTAACAAATCAGTTATATAATGTGACAATAATAATTGGGTAAGTGAAGAAAACTGGGTACTTCTATATTGTGAAACAATGGAACAGATGGAAGCTCCTCAATCTCACAAGCTCTACCTCTTCCTGACGGCGAGCCCCGACGACTATCTAGTCGTTGTCTACTCATTTATATCCTCCAATCCCTAGTCTTCGAAGGTTGTAGAACCTTGAAGATCAGCCTTCCTGATGCGGGTAACATGCTACCTTCCTTACACCACAGTATGCATAGTCAAGCTTCGGCTCTCTCGCCGTTGGATCTACTTCATGTGCTTGCTGATCCGCCATCTTAGATTTACTAAAGCAAAACCAAATGAATATTTCCATATCAACAAACCCTAACTTTAAGCATGCACGAGATTCGAATTTAAAATTAATTATATTGCATGCATCCAGAATTTGACATTTAATGAATCCATCAACATCAAATCAAATTGGGCGATACATACCTTTCACCTTTGGGACGGGGACGTGATGGTGACTTGGAGAAATTTTATTTGCCATTCTTTGCTCGATGACTTGCTCGACACGATCATTTTTGAAAAGACATTCGTAGGCGGCACATGAACGGTCCATTCTATTTAATAGGCTCAGAGCAACATGTTGTCTTCGGTCGTACCGACGACCTGATGGAGACCTGCGAGCTCCCACAACCAGGTGCAATTTGAGCAGAAGAGATTAAGAAGAAGGAGAGGTCTTCGATGGCCACGAACTCTGTCGCCAATCCTGAAGGGAGGGGGGTTAGTGAGATTCATAAGGGCAAGTTCAATAGTTGGCGTTGGCGCCGAGTAAAAAAAGGTTGGCGTCAGCGCTATCTCAGTACCGATCTTCCGTAGAGAGTCCACGCCCAACGATGTTGCTTACGTGAGAAAAATATTGTCAAACCAATCAAGGGATGACACGTGGGCTCCTAAAAAAAAGACTTCTCTCTCAATCCTTAGCATGGCGCTAGTGACACCATTGTACTCCTCAAAAAATTGGCTCCAGCACTTATTGCTCTCTCTCCTCCTAATTCCATCATTGATCGACGTGGTTGAGTATGACACCGGCAATCCGATGACATTGCTCTAATGGCAGGACCGATGTTATGATGTCGAGCGGTGTTGGAGTTTCAACACGGGTGCTAGAACCGCATGCAAAAGAGCTCCCACCAGTGCTAGCTCAATAACGCCTATCCACAAAGAGGCGATGCTGAGAGCTCCCTCTCTTTATGCCAAACCAATTCATGGATGACATGTAGACTCCTAATTAAATCCAAACACTCTCCCCTCTCTCATCTTGGTCCCACTATTATTGACATCGGCGCTACCATTGCACTCCCAAAAAAATATCACTGGCTCCCGAACTCCTCCCTTTCTCCTCTTGGTCCCACCATCGTTGACGTGGCGGAGTCTAACACCGCTTCCCCGTTAGTGTTGCTTTAAACTGAGATCTAAAGTATTAGGGCAAAGCCAATGGTGCACTGGTGCCAATATTGCCACGTCAAACAGGGTGGAGCCAGTGTGTGCTTTGGACGCCAGCGCCAGAAAAAAACAAAGCCAACGACTTGTCTCCTTAGCACTGCCAACGACCAATCTCCCCAGCACCAGTGCCGAAGGAGAGAGAAGGAAGAAGATAAAGGAGAAAGGGAAGGAGGAAGAAGACGAACGAGAGAGAGAAGGACGTGTATCGCCTTCTCCTCATTGGCACCGTCGCTCAGTATCACATCCCCGTAGGACAATGCCAAGCCAACACCGATGCCAATGCTTTTTCGCACGATACCAGTGTTAGTGACGAAGCCCAGCATCGAAGCGGTCCATTGGCCTTGCCCTTAGTCGCTTTCTTGAAACTACTTCCATCTCCTTCCTTCTTCAATCTATATTTTTGTTACTATTGAATAATAGTAATAAAAACTAATCAAACCAAACCAAGAGTAAAAATGGAACTCAAGCACATAACCTGAAATGATTCAAAAGCTACAACACACGCAACTCTTAATTTCTGAAGTTATAGTTTTCCAACATCGTACCGTAAATAAGTAACAACAGCTCCAAAATAATATATTTTGAGTAATGTGAATAACAGGAGAGCATTAGTATCTGCTATGCTACAAGTTTTCCAACATTTACCATAAATAACAACTCCAAAATAACATGTTCCGAGTAATGTGAATTAAACACACGCAAGACAATATATCTACCGACTCTTTTTATTAGACCATAAGATTTTTTTTTTGCAATAGTCTTTCCCCGCTGGGCGATCGACAACAGTAATTATTCCACATCGTGTTTTCTCAAGTAAGAATCAAAACGGCAATGCTATCCAGATTGTATCTGGGATTACAAAGAATTCAGTACCATCTAAAACTCCGTTACTAAGTGTTGACGAATAGAAGAAAAAAAAAACTCATTTAAGGGCCTCATAGCTGCCGGCAGATCCAGAACTTAGTTCGGAAAGGTGAAGCTACATTGAAAGCCGGTCTTCCCATGATCATAGTCAAATTGCTTGGTTATGTAGCAGTAGTTAAGCTGACAACAAATAAATAGGTTCATCAGTGAAGAAATTTGATGCCAGAAAAAGTAAATAGCAGGTAAATACCGATTTCAACAAATTGGAATATATTCCAATAGGACATACCACATATATATTATAGATGTATAAGAATTATGTTCAGTTGACCCTTTTGAAGTCCAACAATTCTCCATTGAGTAGTGTCATTGTGTGTGCATGCATTATTGAAAGGATTTCGAAACTAATAGGGGAACAATCTCAACCCAAGTCTTTTTTTTCATTGCTACTTTTGAAGTTAATAACTTAGTAATTTGATAAGTTCTAGCAATAATGCACAAGAGCTTTGTTTCTAAAATTTCAAAAAATAACATTCCCTTTGTCCCAAAATGAGTGGTCTATTCGACTTTTTTTTGCAAAAATTATGGTTTAGTATAGTTGTGTCTTGACAGTTGACATTCTTCACATGGCCGAATATCCTTGCATATATGAACCCCACTAACTGGTGATAATTAATAATATGACGGGTAATAGTGGTATTTCATGTATAATTAATTTTAAATGCTCAATTGATTGAAAACATGGAAACATAAGAATAGATGGACTTTACCTCGAGGCGGAATGCATCCATTGGGATGACAAGTCCAGCTCCTACAGAGCTTCGAAACGACTGATAGAAGTTCTCGAAAGAAAATTTCCGGAACTCATTCTCCGTCAACTTAACCAGGTTCCCAGCACAAGCAAAGGCATGTCCATGAATCCCCTTTTTACTCAACCACCTTGAAGGAAGATTGAAAGACAGGTCTGCAAAAGCAGTGACAGCAAGATCTCCACCCAGAGCATCCCTTCCATAATTGTCTGAATTCTCCTCATTCGCTTCATCTTTGGTTTCTCTTCTTGCTTCAGTAGGGCCCAATCCTCTGCTCCTAAATCCCAACAATGACATCGGGCCTCCCAAACTACAAACCGGAGAGGTATTGCCACCCAAGAAGAACTTATCTGGCAGTGATGAAGGTGTGTTCAAGTAACCACTTCCCCAAGGAAAGATAACACCACCAGAGATCCCAAAATTTAGCGCGGCATGACAAAATCCAAAAGGGATAGCATAACGAAGATCACAGTCCTGTTTCAGGTATTGAAGGAAAAGACTGTTTCTTAGATGATGCAATGCATAGAAAAAAGGTATAATTCGAGTCAGCTTCAAGTGGGATTGGGTTAGATCTTAGTGTTAAAATATAAATGGGAAATATCAACTATTACCAATTGGATACAAACTACGCTAAAGAAGCAAGACTTTCTAGTAAGATAATATGATCATAAGCATGTTCAACTATTGGACAACAACAGGGTCACATTATGAGTAAGCTAATTTATATTACAAATCCATGTAAGCGTAAGTAAACAAAAAACTTAAACTTGCTGAACACTGACATGGAAAGCCAAATAAAAAAAGGTAAGTACTAACCTGACGCAAAAAACGAATGCTCCGAGGATCAGGTACAAGGCCACCAATTTGAGTGGTAGAAACAAAAGCATATCCTCGCATTGGTCGTATGGGGGAATTCCGCATGTCAAGTTTAAAGGTGTACTTTAAAGATGAAAGTAGACCATGCCCAAGCTGCCTCCTTACAGTCCTAGACGATACTCGTGATGGATCCATTAATGTGCGCCATGCAAGATTATATGACAGGTCATGATACCTGGTTGAAACCAAACCGAGAGAGAGGCCCATTGAATGCTCTTTGTATGAAGAAAATTTCAGCCAATCTTGAGAGAGCAGGTACAATCTAGCTACCACAGGAGTTACTAGTCCTTTAAATCTAGGCAACGTCACACCAAGGCATAATTCTGATGTCCGATCCCAACCATATGCCAAAGAAGCATCCCACAGGTCGCCACGCCCAAACAAATTTTTATACTTCACACTTCCTTCAACTGAAGAAGATCTAGCCTAAAAGAATTCAAAAACCAAGTGAGAGGTATGTTGTTCATGAATTCATACAAATTTGATAAATCATTAACAGCTACCAAAACATATTATGTAGGTCAGTGATCACTCTTTTAGTATTACTATTTCTATTATCAAGTAACAATTTTGAGGTATACATCTGAAAATAGCCCTCATAAAATGCAAAATATGTGTTTATGTACCATTATTTCATAATCACAAAGCTAATAAACAAATGAAAATTAGGAACAGAACATCTCTATGCAGTATCAATAGTAACAAAGTGATTATTTACTTTACACAATTCAGTTGAATAACCATGGACCGAGGAATAACCGATAGCAGAGTGGTACCATATGCAGACTATATACGTGTAACTCTCAAATATCCATATTGCTCAAAAAATCATTTTCTCGATATAACAAGTAAAATGTGAGTCTGGCCAAGTTCAATCCATAGACATTTTCCACTAATTTCTAGATCCTGCCAAGCATTCAAGCACAGAACTAAGCAATAAATAACAAGGGGGCGCATACAGAAGAAAAGATTGTGTTTGCTCTGATGAACACATTATATGCCATGGAACGCGCCCTTTTAAAAGATATATGTGGCAATCTGATCAAATTGGCCACATTTCAGTAGTAGTTACACTCTAATTCACTTCACTGAACCTAAACTTAAACCTCATTAAGACAGCATAAACACAAGATTGAATTCTACTAATCACTACCTAATTTTCAAGAATTCAACACAGCTAAACATAAGATCAATTTTTTAAGAGTTCCAACTTCCAAAGGATCAAAATCAATACAATGTTCAAATTCAAAAGATAGAGAGAGAGAGAGAGAGAGAGAGAGAGAGAGAGAAGTACCCCAGTCTTGGTATAGAGACCAATATTTCCAGTGAGGGGTCTTTTGGCCTCCTTAACCTCGACAATCACATTGGCGGTGCCAGGCAACTCCGGCGGGCCAGAATCGAGCGTAATGTTAACGGAATCGAAAATTTCAAGCCTCTGGAGGCGAGCAGTAGCAACACTAGCGGCCTTCAGAAGCTCCTGCATACTAGTAACATCCTTAAGCACCTCCAATTCAGCTTCAATTACAGACTCCTTCGTCCTGGCGTTGCCTT
>JAYMSW010004875.1:0-10564 GCA_036897725.1 Erodium texanum | reverse complement strand
TAAAGACGTTAAATAAAAGTGTCCCCCAGGAGGAGGTCCCGAGATAGTTCCAATTCTAGTCTCTCTTTGTACATAACGTCTTAAATTCAAGCAATTTTAATTTTATTCCTTTAGGTTTTCTTTAGGATTTTTATATGTTTCTAGTTAATTGTTTTTGGAAAAAACCTTATGGGTGGTTTGCTTATAATGTAGGGAAAAGATTGGAGAACGAGTACCGGATAGATCAAAGGATAACTTCCCTCGGTCAATCCTTCCAATCTTCACCTGCCAAGCCACAACAGAGGAGCTTTTCTGCCTTTACAGCTCTGCAGAAGACATGGCCTGAGAAAACAATAAATGGGGCAGCATTTCTCGTCCCTTACTCTTAATTTCTTTATATTTCCTCGCATGTCTTGATATTATGCATGTTGAGATTGTGTGTTTCGCATAACATTATATCTGAGTTATCTCTTGCATGCATTTCACATCAATCTCCATTCCATGCATATTTATCATTCTCTGCAGTAGTGTTCCCACACTTAAGTTAACGTCTAAGTGTGGAGGAGGCGGGAAAGTCAATTGCAATCATTCTTCCACTCTAAAAGAAGTTGCTAACAACTATAAAAAGAGTCTGCATGTAGGTTAGATCATTTGCATTCACGTTTTTTTTTTTATTTGTTTTCATGTGAAAAGCCTGCTGCTAATGTTAAATTACTTTGTATATATTTTGAGTGATGAATTAGTTAGGTTTTGGGTTTGTGGAAAGAAAGTAGATTGTTACATGATTTTAACCCTGAAATCTTTTTGCGCATAGTAAACTTAGTATAGTGTTAATTTTGTTGACGAATTTTGCATAACTCGTACAATTGAAACACGAAAAGAAATCACATTCAAAGTGATTTTGAGATCAAAATAAATTTTCATGGTTTTGTCTCTATTGACTTTTAACCGTATATACATTAAGAAGAAAATCTTTTGATGAAGATGAATAGTTGATTAGAGTTTATGTGTTGTATAGTATTGTGCCATTGTCTTCTGATCGCTTGTGTGCACCCATTAAAATGATTATAGTACTACTTGAATTTGTGATATGCGTTTATGAAGTCTACTTGTGGTACCACAATTTCAAAATCACACACACTATGCACGTGTTGTTTGAGCTTAGGATTGGGGAAGGGGATCTTATAAAAGTAGTATTATGGGAAAAGGTATGAAGCTGTCACAGCGCATACAGGATGAAACCTCACAAAATTTTCCCACGCGAAAGAGCAAAAACAAGTATTTCTCAATCAGCTTCTTCATGGATTCGTAAATGAACTAGGAGACATTTGTCCTAATAGGTGTAAACTTGAGTGATATTGACTTGTGTATAGTATTTGAAGGCATGTGAATTTGAGACTTCTTGCAGTCTTCATCCCTTGTATATATATTTTCAAAGTCAATGTGGGATGATTTTATGAACCTGCATTTTGATTTCTCTTTTGGCTGTATAAAATATATGCTTTTTCAACCTTTTTAATCATTGGATAAGTGAGGTTGTACAAAGAGTCCTCTTGAGTTAGAACGTGTACAGTCTTGGTTGAAATTTTCGTGGAAAACCACCAGTTCATCATCTCTTTGTATATCTGACAACTTAAACTTTTCTTACAGGCTAATCACATTCTTTTATTGAATCTAGGTTCTGTTAATATGTGTCTTGTCTAGATTGAGTCCGCATCTGCATCATGCATATTTATCGTTTTCAATAACCTAGAGACAATAAAGAACCTCCTACGGACATTATAGTCGTGGGGTTATCTTAACATATCTTTACTGCTTTCTTATTTTCCTCGGGCATTAGCTCGTTTTTATTTTCTCTTTCTCGGGATGAGAAAGGTTTAAGTGTGGAGGGATGATGAGTCTCTGACTCACATGCAATTCCATTGCTATTTTCCTCGCATTTAAGTCTATTTCACTCTCCGAAAGAACAATAATTAGCTTAGTTCCAATAAACCTTCCTTGGATATTATTACACCAATATGTTGTTCTGATGACATGTGCCAAGGAATAGCATGGAGGGACCCTCGAAGGATGAAAGATTGCGAGCACAAAGCCCTGAGGAAAAGGAAGCAGAAAAGGTTATGTTTATATTTTTGGATTGCTCCTCCACTTTGTCTTTCTCGTCTCTACTCCGGTGATTCCTCAAGCCCGTGTTAGTGTTCGTATACGTTGTCGTTGTATCCTGGGAGACGCTTGTCCATACGGAATAGTAAAATGTCTTAAGGAAACCGGTAATTTCAAATCTTTTTCTCGATTCATAAGTTTAAGGTCGATTCAATTACTCATATTTATGTTCATCATGTTTAAATCATATTTATTGTTCTCGCAAGTATATCTCATTATCAATCTTGATTATTTCTTACGATTGTCATTTATGGACTAACCCCGCCTAACAATCTCTTCCATTGTTCCAGTGAATTGAGATTTGTCATTCTCTTTGCTTTGCCCATTGTCCCTACCAGGCAAGATAGGAATTGGAGGGGGCGTCGTTGTACAACCACCTTCTTGCAAGTCTATCATCTTCCCCTTTGGTGTACATGTTGCTAAGGGGGGAATTTTTTGACTTCCCACTAATGTATATGGGTATGACGTCGTCTTTTCCGAAGAAATTGAACATCACATCCAATTCATCTTCATTTAACTTCTCTCTCCCGAGATTCAAACTCATCCCGGGTATATGGTACTCTATAGTGTAGGTTGTGTCATACCCTAGGTCAAAGAACATCCTCGTAATACTGTACCATGAAAGCTTATCAGCTTGTGATCCTCTCGACCCCCAATGCATGCAAAATCTGGATTTTCCACAAAATATCCCCCATGATGAATGAAGAATATCCAACATTATTTTCAAGGGTGGTTCCTTCGTTTGATCTGGCGACCGAGGAGTTCATGGTGGTTCCCGAGCCTCCGCAAGCTCCGGGTGAAACCCGGGCTCTGGTGCAATTGGTGGTCTGGGAGAATCGCTTCTGTGTGATTCGTATCTGGGCTGGTAAGCAGGTTGATATGTGGGCAATGAAGCATCATGGCGTGAAGGAGTCTTGGACCAAAATGCTATCAACCACCAAGCCTCAAATCACCAGTGCTTCCAATTGCATGGTGCCTATGGCTCATTTGAACGATGGAAATGAAGTTCTGCTATTGAAGAACTTTAACAAGTTAATTCGCTATGACCTCAAAAGGAACAAAGTGAAGTTTGCTAGGATCCCTGGTATGCCAGATCACTTCGATGCATTGCTTTATGTTGAGAGCCTTGTCAAGCCTTTGCCTCTGGCCAGTGCTGATGATAATGTCACAGAGAGGTACTTATACTATGGTTTCTGTAACTTGAACATAGCTAAATACCATCTTAGTTTGTTTCGTTATTAACTGTTTCTTTATGCTCACATTTTTGGTTCGTGATTGGTCTTTTAGACATCTTCAAATCTGCTATTGTTGATTGAATCAGAGTAGTCTTTACCATTTGGTTCTATAGCAATATAGTAACTTAGATTGATAAAGTATTCTAGCATTGCTCTAGTTGCTAAGAATCTTGCCAAAAAATGTATCCAATGTTCTTATTTATTTTTACCACAATTTGATTGTTAACTCACTCACTACCGTTGGTCTTTTTATGTTTACCAGGGGTGGTCACTTTGAAGTGAGGATCAGGCTGGTTCAATAAGCAATGGTAGAAGAAAAGAGAGTCTCGTAACAGTACATGAAATAGGTAATATGATGGTTCCTAATCTTTGTTTTTTTGTCATCTAAACTTCTACTTAGTAGCTACTATGGAGACTGATATTTTGTGCTTGCAACAATGGCGAGTTGAGATGGTTTTTGACTCTTTCAGAGTTTAAAGTTTGCTAAACATGAGCTTGTTGGGTTCAATACTCATGTTTACATGTGTTCATTTTTGTTGACAATTCTTGATGAGTTCTATGTATGTTCTTCTTTTGATATTTCTGGTTGGATGTATGTGCTACTAGCTATGCTTAGCTTGAAATATATCTGAGTTTTAATTTTTGATTCGTCTTGGATGAAGTTTTTGTCTTGAATGAAGAATCGTCATTATATCTTGCCGGCATATATAGCTTGAGAATTGCCTACACCTGGTGTATATAGCCATTTGTTCTAATTCCACTTCAATCTATGAGCATCCTCAAAACCCTTACACAGCCATTAATGGAGCCTTCTGGTGTTAAAGTTTTGTTTTGTATACCTGAATTTGATTTATTTTGAGAAAGACCCTTTTCTATATTTTTTTTTAGTAAGTTTTCTATCCAGGTTTAAAATGTTGTTTAAGGTCTTGTATCAAACAAGTGCTTTCATTCAAAACTCATGTATGCAATAGTTTGATTATAGTATCTATATGACAACAACTGTTTGCTTAGAGGATTCAAATTCTAGACCAGCCCTTCTCAAGAAAAAAAAAAAAAAAAAATTCTAGACCAGCCAAGTTTTTAATGAGTAATACGAGTTAGGGGTGAGCAAAAAAACCGTCAAAGCGAAAAAACCGTTAAAACCGACCAATCCAAAATCGAAAAAATCGAAAACGGATCGCCATCAAAATTGGGTCAAATTTGAACATTTTTAGTTAAAGTCCAATTCATTTATGTTGAGCCCATATTCTCATTAAGTTCATTTTTTTTTAAATTATACTTATTTTTAAATGAAATTCTATCTTACTTACTTAATTTGTTTAGAGTTTAGTTAGTTTATATTGCATGTGTGATTTTTTTTTTCTTCATAATATTGGGGAAAAATATTATTTTAAAATTTTTTCTCGATTTATTCGGTTTTTATCCGAAAATAACGCTGGTTTTTGGGCAGGTTTTTTTCTTGGCGATTTTTGGGCCGTCGTTTTTTTTTTGTCCGAAAATCCAATCCGAAAACAGAACTTTAGATTTTAAAATAAAAAAAACTGACCAAACCAACCGTTGCTCACCCCTAATATGACTCATTAAATTTTCGGTTCGGACGGGCTATAATTAAAGCTAAATTAAGCTTGTTTTATAGACGGCCCAAGCTTGATCCCACCAGCCCAACCTTTTTAGACAATGTAGGCTCGCGCTTCTTCCTGGTATTTATGACATTTTGAGTTAATTTTTTGAATTATAGCTGAATTATTTAAACTTGTTTGAATCCGAATTAAGTTAGGACAAATGTGAACATGAATAAGGTCGTTTGCACCTTCCTTTGGAGTGGCTACGGATAGATGGTTTATGTCATCAATTAAGTTAGGGACTAGATTAAGAAGTGGCTTCTATAATATGAAAAGAGATGTTTCTTTTTTGTTGTTGTTAAGAAATAGTTAACTCTTGGGAGTAAGGGAGCAATTATCTATTGCCATTCCTTTGAACCTTTTTTTCTTGGGAATTAAATGAATATCTTGTATAGTTAGGCATCAGACTAAATTACTTAAACTCCTCGTTTTGTTGTTATTCGTCTCAAACTAAATTACTTAAAAATTACGGATTTGTTTCTATGAAGTTTATTTTCTACCTATTATCTAGTAAGCTTCCATATCTTCATTACTGAAAATGAATAAATGATACAACGAATGTAGAATTCGTAACTAATTTATCGGAATGAACTAATTTATTGTTTTTTTTAAGTACGTATGAACAAAACATGTTTTTAATTTAAGACGTTTCCAAAATGATAATATCATTGTTTGCCATTAAAAAAACTTTTCGAAGAACAACTTAATAAATATGTTCCTAAATAAAAGGTAATTGATAAAAAAAATTTTTGAAGAGAACGGTAATTGATAAGTACTCTTTTATTATATATATCTTCACCAGTATTAGAGCCACTCCGCAATCCCTTATTGGTAAAACACTTTAATTTTTTTTTTGGAATAAGTAAAACACTTTTAATTAATTACATACAATGACAATTTTGTCTAAAAAACATTGTTTGACAAACAATTTTGTCTAATTAATTCTTTAATGTTTTAAAAATATATGTCAATATCAATTAATCCATTATGATTGAAAATTTTGATTATACTCGATAATATAAGATATTTGATTTATATATTATTATGATATAAAATTTGAAATTTATCGTCATTCGTCTATCAAACACTAAACGGACTCTCAATGTATTGAGATGCTCCGCGCAGCGGAAGCTCACGCCTTCCTCCACCGTGAAAACTAACACTATTACTGTAGTTCACCGGCAGATCATAAATCGTGCGGACACTTCCAGTCCTAAAATAGTAACAAACAAGTTGAGTTTTTATCTGTAGCACCACATACGGCTCCTCATCGGTACTTGATTGCGGAGCAAAATACGGCACCATATAATCACAATAGCCACCGTTTCTACGGACCAACGAAGTTGCCAATTCATCACCGATCTCAACCTTATACTTGAGGCACCAACTAGAAAAGTCTCTTTCCATCTCGTAGATGTTAAGTTGTGTATGGTCATTGTCGGGACTGTTTATGAGATACAAATGTCCCCAAGACACTCCAAAGTAATCAAACCGAGACTCCACAAAGCGAGTGATCGGGATAGTTGGGTTCTCCAGTATGTTCTCTTGGTTCATATCGAGGCGAAACGAGACCTTGTGGTTGATCCAGTGAATTGCTCCGTTCCAAAACGCTCCTTTCCGTAAGTACAAAGCGTCTAGCCGGTTCATTTTCGAGGAGAACTCGTGTACTCTCCATTGACGGGTTTGGGAAGAATATATCACAACTTGACAGGTACGAGGCACGTGGAAAATGCGGAGGGATGCAACTTTGTAGTAGGGAGAGATGGAAGGCTCGAAGGCTAAGTAGGAGGTGAAGTTCCAAGGATCGGAAGCTGGAGGGAGTGGAGGAAGCGTGACGTGGTGGTTTGTGGTGGGGTTGTACACAAAATATGTTACGTTTGGGTTGTTGTTTTCGTAGCACAACAAGAGGCCGTTGCAAGAACCTATGCTGAGGGAGGAGCGTTCGGGGAAGAAAGCGAGGGATCGAAAAGGAAAGGAGCAAGTTCTTGAGCCGTCCAGAGGTAGCAAGTCGAGGTTATGGACGTGGCCGTTTTGTTGCAAGAGAAGGGCGTTTGTGGGCCTGGGAGAGGAGAGTTGGGGAGAGGTGGAGAGGAGAGAGAGCCAGTGAGTCGATACGGATTTGAATCGGGATAGAGTTTTGAGCGGTAGGCGAAGAAGGATAGCTATTAAGAGGTCTTCGTTGTTGGCTATGGATTCTGCTGAGGACATTGACATTGTTGTTGTGTTCGAAGAAGGGGCTTTGTGAGAACTTATAACAACAACGTTAACAGGCTGGTTTGTTTGTATTATGTTGTTGTTGTAGATTTCGAGGAGACACTTCATCGGTTTATAGTTGAATTCGAAGCTTTTGAAATGTGAGGGTTGATTCGTATAAATAATCAATTTGTTATTATATTTGTTTTGCACTTAAATGTTTTTGTTCGGCAGGATCATCGGTCTATTGAATGCTTTCGTTGAGTTGTTCTTGGAAAAGACAAAGGGCGACTATAATTTTAAATTATCAATTTTATTTTTGGAGAAGACAAATTATCATTTGTTAGAGGTGAATAAACTGCATGGAATGGATTTAGCACTGTCTTATTCTTTTGATAATTTATTGAAGAAGGAGCTTCAGTCCCGGACTTCTTGAAGCATTGTGATTAGAGAGAGGGTTGGATTGTATTCTGTTTACTTTCTGTCTGCTTTGTTTTAAAATAGTTTTAAAAAATTGGTAATACAAGATCTATTAGAGGCTATAAGATAAATAATGTACTTGTATAAGTTATGAAATTCAAATTCGTGTGTGATCTACCATTTTAATACTATATTAGAAGACAAACTCAATTAAAAATTGAAATTTGAACTAATAATTGAAGACCGATTATGATTTATACTCTAATAAGTAGTAGATTCATTCATCGTAGTATCTACCTCTCACCTACTCACGGTTGAACACTACAAACAACAACTCAAGAAAATCATTCACAAAAGCACGCTAATTGCACTATTCTAAAATATAGGAACTCAAGCATGGTTAAAACCAAGTCAATACTTTTTTTTTGAAAGAAAACCAAGTCAATACTAAGTTGAATAAACTTGAATCGAAGAATAAGAAAACCAGACGGTTAATCATAAGAGTTAGACTCCAATAAAAATTATCCTTTAGAATAAAAACTTAAAAACTATCTTTTTATTAGAAAGTAATAATATATGTATTAGAATAACACATTGGATTGAAAACTATATATTTTGACATAAGTTTTATAGTTTTCAACACATAGGTTATAACTTCTAACACCTCCATGAAAATACATACTTTTTAATATAACTTGTTATAATTTATAACATATTGTGTTATAGTTTTCAACAAAAAATAATGGTCTTCAAATTTTTATTTTAAAGATGATTCGTTTTAGAACCTGTCCCTTAATCATCAAAATCTACGTAACCAAAATATATATTGAGACTAACTAGCACCCGTGATACGCATATACGTATCATCATGATACATCTAATCTGAATTCGTAATTAAGATCACATGCAAACCAAACAAAATGAATGTTCTAATTCATTCTGGTCCGACCAAACTATACAATCAATGTTTACAAAAATTATTCCAAAATTTTCCACAATTGACTCAAGACCTGCATGGGGCTTGGTTCTACTTTTGGGTTTTTAATGCTTGGGCCAGCCTTATGGATTTTTGATCGGACCAAACCCAAGTGGCAGCCGACCACCCTCCATAGTCGTTGGCCTTAACTTTCAAGATTTGAACAATTATAGCCCACTTCTCAAAACAATTTTTTTAAAAATCCATCTATTACCTAATTAGGGTGTTATTGTCAATTTCTATATTTAGTGTGTGCATTATTTAGTCATAATTGTTCTAAAAATATGTTTTGCTCGTGAAGTTTGGTCCATTTAGGGTTAGATTACATTGATTGGATATCAAAATGTGGGTCTTCCATTTAGCAAATTACAACATACCCAAAATTTGGTAGCTAATTAATGATCACGTAACATCAAACTAGTTCGGTCACGATGATTTATTTAATAAAAGCAGCACGCATGCGTGCAGTAAGACGCGTTATCAAAGTACATAATTACCTAATAAAATAGTCGGCATCAATGTTATGATGTCTTAAATCCACAGAATGTGAGCTTGAAGTGTGTGAAACCTAACAGCTTGTTGAATCCTTAAATGTCCGGTGAAGGAGAAGCTACGGAGCTCGGGGGGTCCTTATTTCACCAAGACACGCATGGATATATCGATGTCAGATCATGGCTTGTTGCGGATAAGATTTGTGGACAATCACAACCTTTTATTTATTTGACGCTGACATGACAAGTACAATATCGAGAACAAGGTAATGTCACTTGATTCATTTCGTGCCAATTATATTGTTTTTGTGATTTCGTTTCTTCTCTCGTTTTCAGTTTGTCTCCTGACCCGCAGACACAAATCAATGATGACTGTTTGATTGACATTCTTGTATTTTACTATCTTAATAAAGTTGGGTATACGTAAAATTTGAGAGTGAATCTTATTAATTTCAGGTGAAGTAAGACAAAGCCCGTGAGCTTATCACCTTTAAGTCAGAATAAGTTGATAGGTTTATAAAGGAGGTGGAGTGCGAAGGCATGCATATATAGGGTTTGCATGGAAGCAACTATCCTTGTGTAATATACTCCAGCACATTTAATTTGATTTAGCACACTCTAGATTAATATAGTAACATAATGAAATCGATTGTTACAAAATAAAAAAAAAAGAATTAATAAATTAAGTTGAAACTATTGATTGTATGTGAACTAATCCGATAACTACGGAGTGCTAGGGTTGGCGATGAAAACTTGGTCGTGGCGGTGTTTGGTGAAGACCATAGGAGCGGCTGAGTCTGGGATGGACCATTTGTCGGGCGGCTCTTGACTGTTATGTTGGATCCGGACTGTAGAGGAGGTAGCTGTGTTGGAAGTGGGCGATGAGGGGGTGTTGGAGGATGATTCTCGCTTGGGCTTTGGCTTGGCCGGGAAGGTTCTCACACAAACCCTCATCAACGATAGGTTTTCAAAGAGGTGATGACTGATACTTGGCGCGTACCTGGATTAGTGATCCGAGATCTGAGGAAGGATACGTTTGCTTTTCTGTTTCCCACGAAAGGTCAGAAGCGAAGGGTGTTGGACATGGAATCGTGGTCCTTCCACCAGTCACTCATCGTGCTCGGGGAGTTGGATCCAAAACTGGAGGTTGAAAATCTATAGCCAAGGACGACCCAAATGTGGGTCCAGTGCTCCCGCCTAACGCTGTGGGGTATGACGAGTAGGGTGGGCGAGATCATTGGTCACCATGTGGGAAAAACTATTTGGGTGGATTGTGATAACCAGGGGCATTGCCGGGGTAGTGTTTTGCGAGTCCGGGTCGAGGTGGATGTCTTTCAACCACTTCAGCGCAAAGTTCATATAAGATTGGATGGAATGGCGAAGTCGCTCTAGGTCCCATGAAAATATAAGCGGCTCCCCTTGTTTTGTTTTCACTGCAGGATCACCGGACATATGGCCAAAGACTATGTGGGGTTCTCGGAGATT
>JAYMSW010004874.1:0-10565 GCA_036897725.1 Erodium texanum | reverse complement strand
AAAGCGGTGGGGGGTGTGGGAGGAGCCGTAGAGCTCGTCGCAGGAGTGGCCGGAGAAGTTGAAGCAGAGGTGCTTGTAGCGGTTGAGCACGGGCGAGTCGACGGAGCAGTTGAGGAGGGCGAAGCCCGTTTTGCTTTGCAGCTCCCTCCCTTGCCCTAGTCTTCTTCTTCTACCTCCTATTAAGCAACAAAAGACAGAGAGAGAGAGAGAGAGAGAGTTCTAGAGAGAGAGAGTTGAGAAATTGGAGCATTTCCAATCTTAAAGGACTGTGGTGGGCTCGGAGGGTGGAAGTGGAGGCTAGAGCTCGAGCTTCGAATCGATTTCTAGGGTTTTTGTTTTCGTATGTCTTCAATCGATTTGTCTGTCGGTTATCTTCGAGTTCATTTCGTCAATGGAGCCGATCCGACTCTGCAATCGCGCCGGTGAGTGACCAAATCGTGTTTCGTTCTGTGTATTTGTCGGAGATCGGTCGCTGCTGCGTCTTTGGTCGAAATTGTTGGTTTTTATTTTTTTTGTGTGTGCGAAGAACGTACGTGTAAATTGTCATGCGATTGTCATCGTCTTCGGTTTCGACATCGGAATGGAAGGGTAGTCGGTCGGGCTCTAGGCTTCGGAAGAAGCACAAGAGGCTTGATGCGATATCCGAGGAGGCTTATAAGCAGAGCCATGGTGAAGCTAATGCTGGGGATGGGGGTGGTTCGGAGCTCCGCCGGAGCTCGAGAGCGCGGAGGGCACCTGAGATTCTGGATGCCTCACCTCCTCCGCCCAGGAAGAGGCCGAGGCTCAATAGGAATGTAGCTGCAGTGGCGGCTGTGGCTGGTGGTGGTGGGAGAAATAAGGAAGATTGTTCTCAGGATATTGATGAGAATCCAGAAACCTCGGGGGAGTGGAGGTCTAGGTTGAGGGCCAGAGGTAGAAATGCTGGGGCCAAGGGGAGAGTAAGCACATCAGGGAAGGGGAAAAGAGATTTAAGGGAAGTTGGTCAGATTAAGGGTGAAAAAATGATTATTGAGAGTGAATCCGATGAGAAGAAAAGGCAAGGCAGAGGTTTAAAGTTGGGTACTTTGAAGTCAAAGAGACCAGAGATGATTAAAATTTCAAATGGTTTAGAGGGTTCTGAGATAATCTCGGATGGTTCGGTGGGTAGTGAGGATAGTGACAATGCTTCAGATGGTTCAGAGGATAGTGAGAAGGCTACAGATAGCTCAGAGGACAGTGAGAAAGCTATCAATGACTCAGAGGATGGTGAGAAAGCTATCAATGACTCAGAGGATGGTGAGAAAGCTTCAAGTGGTTCAGAGGATAATGAGAAAGCTTCTAGTGGCTCAGAGGATAAAGAAAAAGCTTTAAGTGGTTCAGAGGAGGATGGAGATAAAGAGGTAGAGTTTCTCAGGATTGAAGATCATAATGAAATGTGTGAATTAGATACAATGGGAAATGGAGTTGAAGAGGCTCCAGAAACTTTAGAGGGTGGAGTGGGTGATGAAAATGAGAAGGAAATAGTGGATGGTAATGCAACAGAAGTAGCTGAGGAAAGGGAAACTGAAAGAGAAACATCAGCTGGTTTACAGTTGGATGAGGGGTGCATTGGCATTGACAATGGTAATGTGGAACCAATGGAGCTGAATGATAAAGCACTTGAAGAATCAGAATGTGCCAAAGGAGGACATAAAGAGGATACTGTGGAGGCTGTTGAAATTCTAACGAGCCAAACAGAAGATAGAGAGAACCCTGGTGAGAAAGCTCGCTTGGCCAGACTTGATGGAGGACCTATAGAAGATGAGAATACTGTGAAGGCAAATCATTCAACCCGTGATAGACTTGGCAAACCTCGAATTAAAGAAGGGAGACGATGTGGTTTATGTGGGGGAGGGACTGATGGTAAACCTCCAAAGAAACTACTCCATAATGCCGGTGATAGCGAAAACGAGACATATAGTACCTCTTCAGCTTCAGAGGAACCTAACTATGACATATGGGATGGTTTTGGTGATGAACCGGGATGGCTTGGACGTCTCCTGGGCCCTATAAACGATCGTTACGGAATTGCTGGAATATGGGTTCACCAACATTGTGCTGTTTGGAGTCCCGAGGTATATTTTCTTCCAGCATTCGCTTATTGTAAATTTTGTTCTCTGTGATAAAATTCTCCATATTTGGCCTTGTATGTGCTCACGGCCACTAAAATGTTATATAATTAAATTATAGATATCACTGCTGTTTTATTAAATTTCATAGTACTGACTTTCAAAACATGCAAACTCAGGAGCAGATAAATAAAATCTGCATTTGTTATGCTGTTTAGTCATCTGTATGCTAGTCTACATATGTGGTGGTTTCAATTCACAGGTCTACTTTGCTGGCTTGGGGTGCTTAAAAAATGTAAGGGCTGCCCTTTGCAGAGGAAAAGCATTGAAGTGCACTCGCTGTGGGAGGCCAGGGGCAACTATTGGATGTCGTGTTGACCGTTGTCCAAGAACTTACCACCTGGTAAGTTATTTGTCAACATCTGTACAATCATTGATGTCTTTGGTTTGAGGTCAAAGGCAATAACTAAACACCTAGCCAACTTTTCCGTGTTTCTTCTATATGTAATTTTCAAATATTCACTCTTTCTTATGTATTTCTGTGTTTTACAGCCTTGTGCTCGAGCTAATGGTTGCATTTTCGACCATCGTAAATTTCTCATTGCCTGCACAGATCATCGGCATCTCTTTCAACCTCATGGAAATCGGCACTTGTTTCAGATAAAGAAAATAAAAACTAAGAAAATGAAGTTAGAATTGAGGAAATTGTCAAATGATGCTTGGCGGAAGGATATTGAAGCAGAAGAGAAGTGGTTGGAGAACTGTGGGGAGGATGAAGAGTTCTTGAAGCGAGAGAGCAAGAGGCTTAATCGAGATTTGCTGAGGATTGCACCAGTGTACATTGGAGGCACAAACTCTGAAAGCGGAAAACTATTTCAGGGCTGGGAATCAGTTGCTGGACTTCAAAATGTCATCCAGTGCATGAAGGAAGTTGTCATTTTACCTCTTTTATACCCTGAGTTCTTTGGTAATCTGGGTTTGACACCCCCCAGAGGAGTTCTCTTGCATGGGTATCCAGGTACAGGGAAAACTCTAGTAGTGCGGGCATTGATTGGTTCATGTGCTCGTGGTGATAGACGGATAGCATATTTTGCTCGCAAAGGTGCAGACTGTTTAGGGAAGTATGTTGGAGATGCAGAGCGGCAATTAAGACTCTTGTTTCAGGTTGCTGAAAAGTGTCAGCCTTCTATAATATTCTTTGATGAAATTGATGGGTTAGCACCTTGCCGCACAAGGCAGCAAGATCAGACACATAGTTCGGTAGTGTCCACCTTGCTTGCTCTATTAGATGGGTTGAAATCTAGAGGGTCAGTTGTAGTAATAGGTGCAACCAACCGTCCTGAAGCTGTTGATCCAGCTTTAAGGAGGCCTGGTAGGTTTGACAGGGAGATATATTTTCCACTACCATCAGTTCAGGATAGAGCTGAAATTCTCTCTCTTCACACTAAAAAGTGGCCAAAACCAGTCAGTGGATCCCTGCTTAAGTGGGTTGCAAATAGAACTGTAGGGTTCGCTGGTGCTGATCTCCAGGCACTGTGTACTCAAGCAGCTATGATTGCCTTGAAGAGGAATTTTCCTTTGCAAGAAACTTTATCCGCTGCCGAAGAGAAAGCGCCATACAAGCACCTCCCTGTTCCTGCCTTCACAGTTGAGGAGAGGGATTGGTTGGAGGCTCTTTCACGTGCCCCACCTCCATGTTCTCGTAGAGAAGCAGGAATGGCTGTGAATGATGTAGTGTCCTCTCGTCTTCCCTCCCATCTTATACCTTGTCTGCTTCGACCGTTGACTGCTTTGCTTGTTTCCCTTTCTATTGATGAACGTCTCTGGTTGCCTCCTCCTGTCTCTAAAGCGGCAACAATGATTAAAGATGTAATTCTTTCTGCATTGGGTAATAAAAAGATGCCTAGTCATCAATGGTGGTCCTTTGTCGGTGATTTTCTTCAAGATGAAGAGGTTGCAAAAGAGATAGAGAAAAAGCTGTTATATGCTGGTATTTTGTGTGGAGATTCTATTTCTCCTGGTGCTGATGCATCTGATGAAGATAATGATGATGATAATGTGAAGTTTGGCAACTCTACACTGCTCCGTGGTTGTGCTCGTCCTAGTTTATTGCAAAATTTGTCTTTTACATCAAGAGAGAATTCAGGATATCAAATTCTAATTTCTGGAGGTCCTAAATCTGGCCAGAGGCATCTAGCTTCTTGTCTTCTTCACTGCTATGTTGGCAATGTTGAAATTCATAAGGTTGATTTGGCTACTGCTTCACAAGAAGGACATGGCGATGTGGTGCAAGGAATATCATATATTTTAAGTATGTTTCTTCGCATTTCAGTTTCAACTTCTGATCTAAATAACATTTGTCTTATATGTTTCTTTGACTTGTATTGGCTTGTGCATCAGTTTTGTCACTTTTCATTACACATGATTTTTAGATCTGGAAGGTTCAAGAAGCTTCTAGAATTGCTATTATCTATAGTGGCAATTTAAACCAAGATAATGCAGCTATCTGTTGATTTCTCTTAAGTTCACGTCATAGTCATAACATTAATGGATAGTACATCCCCACCATATCTCAAGTTTTATTGTTTTTCCAGATTTTGCTTCTTTTATTGGGTGGGGCTAATTTTTCTGGTTAAATTTTGTTTGTTCTTTGTATTTCTCTCAAGCATAGTTTTAAAGATTTGGCTGTTTTCACCATTTTGCCTCATGAAAGATAATAAAGCCTAATTTCAGATTGTAACTTTTGACATGCTCTATTTTTTTTTATTCCAATGACTGGCATTTCTAACAAAGGCGATCTATAATGGGGGGCATATAATCAATAATTTGCTTTAGTATCGTATACAACCTTTTTTTCTTTATGGGATAGTCATATAAAGTAGTTTTGTGTTATTTTACCGATAAATTTCTATGACACATGTGATTGATGTCTGATAATATTGATATTTTTTGTATGCAGTATATCTTATGATGCTCATACTTGCTTGAATTGTGGCCCAAGATGAATTCAATCTAATTTATATAAATTTACAAAATCCTGAACTATTTTTACTCTATGGCAGCAAAATGTGCTAGTGTTGCCCCATGCATAGTCTTCATGCCTAGAATCGATTTGTGGGCTGTGGAAGCACACCCTCATGTTGCAGAGGAGTGTGGTTCTTCTCCAATGCCTGAGCAACCATGTGAGAAGAAAGATTGCTGCATTGTAGAAAGCCGTGTGATGGTGGAAGCCCAAGGTGATTGTCAAGTTTATGAGGAGGTTGAGTCTTCTACACAGCAATGCGAATCCACGGAGATGACAGAGGCAAACGATGCTTCCCTTAGTGTTTCACATGAGTGGAGCTTATTTGTTGAGCAATTGGGTTCTCTACGCGTGTCCTCGCAATTGATGATTCTGGTACAAATACACCTATCCTCTCTTATGCACTATTTTTTTACTAGAGATATTCATTCAGGCATTGAAAGGTTTTTCCTAGGTACACGGATGTCAGGCTGTTTTGCATCTAGAGAATAATATGCTTTCAGTTGCTTCCTAGTTTTGTTTCCTTATCAGCTTATTGAAAGTCTTTTAGCATTCTCCGTATGTTAAATTGTTTGTCATGTTCAATAATGATTTAAGCCATATTTCAAAGTTTAAATAGAATGATTGTGCCTCTTTAAGCTTTAAATGTAATAAGCTCAAGCCTATATATCCTTCCTGGCTACTGATTATTATACCCCATGCTACTAATTTTTCTCTTTCTTTGTCAGTTATTTGAAATTTTAATTTCTTTTTTGTTGGATGCAAATAGGCCACTTCTGATGTTCCATTTCCACTGCTTCCCGAGAAAATAAGGCAGTTCTTCAAGGGAGATATATTGAATTGCAGTAGGTCAATGTCTATGGAACATACAGTTCTCCGATTTTCCATCCAAGTTGATGGTAATTTCGATCGCGATAGGGTAGTGAACCTGTCTGCTGCAGAGTTATCAAGAGAGTTAATTCAACAATATGTTCAGTTGACCCATCAAAAGAAGCACGCCCATATCAGCTCATGCAAGAAGTATACGTTATGTGATTCTATTGAAGGTGCTACAGAAACTGAAGCACATCAGAGTTTAGATCATGTATCAGCCAGTCAGTGTGAAGAACAGACAGGAGGTCCTGATGGTACCTCCCCTAAAGGTCTACCTCCTAGGAATAAAACTATGAAAGGGAAATCAAATTTGCTGCTAGCACTGTCAACGTTTGGTTATCAGATTCTGTGCTATCCTCATTTTGCTGAACTTTGTTGGGTTACTTCCAAACTGAAAGAAGGTCCCTGTGTTGACATAAGTGGACCATGGAAGGGATGGCCATTCAACTCCTGTATTGTTCGCCCTAATAACTTATCTGAAAAGGTTGTCGTTGCTTCTAATTCCAGCAATACTAAAGGGAAGGAGAATTCTGGTTTAGTCAGAGGGCTGATTGCTGTTGGTCTATCAGCCTACAGAGGCATTTACACATCACCAAGAGAAGTCTCCTTTGAGGTAAGAAAGGTTCTGGAGCTCTTAGTTGGACAAATAAATGTGAAAGTTCAAGCTGGGAAGGATAGATGTCAGTATGTACGTCTCTTGTCTCAAGTGGCTTATTTGGAAGATATGGTTAATAGCTGGGCACATACATTGCAGAGGTACTGTTGCTATTCTCATTTTACAAGCGTGTGTTTATTTGTTCCAATTTGTAACTTTGTTACCTGACAAATGTTCTTTCCATTCCAGCTTGGAGTCAGATACACACATGATACAAGAAAATCCAAAGCAAAATACCGTGGTTTCTTCTCAAAATGATGGCATATGTGTGGATAGTCAAGTTCAAAATTTGGAATCCGAGATGGTTGTTGGTGATCAGAGTTCCCATGAACTGAAGCCATCAGAAGAAACTCCCCAGCAAATGGCTGTTGAAACTAGTGAATGCATTGATTTGAGCAAAAGGAATGGCAATGTGGAAGATCCTAATATTGACAGCAGAGATACAGTTACAATTTCTGAAGATGGTTTTCAGCAAAAACATGGTCCCTTGGATGATTCTACAGTTAAAGATCTTAATAATTCCAGAGGCATGGATCAGGTGGTTGGTGAAACATTGCATGAGCAGAACAAGTCAACTCTTCAACAATCGGACTCTGATATGATAAACTGTGCAATGTCCCATGAAGGCCCTGGGTTGTTGAGACAATCTAATGGATCTGCATCCACAGAATCTGCCATTGATGGTAAGCTTGACCACGAAGAGCATAGTGTAGATCCTAACACATTCTCAGGAAAGGAAACTAATCCCTGTGCTGACTCTGAGCTAGTATGTATGTATCATTGTTGCTCTGAATGTGTACACACTGTGAGTGATTTGATGCAGAAGATTCTTGTCCGTGAATTGGAACTTACTGACAATTGTAGGACCGTGGAGGACATGCATGATGTAGTCTCATCACTGTCAGTAGATCTTCTTTCAACAGTTAGAAAAGTTCATGTTGCTGAAAATCCTAACACAAGGTCTGTAAATCACGACATGTTTGATCATCTGGGGTTGAGAGATTGTCAATGCAAAGATTTTGGAGGTGGGAGTGTCTTGCCGATGGAATGTAGTTGTCACTCCATAGGTGGAAGTGCAAATGCAACGGCGGCGAATACCTCCCCAAATGCTCAAACTGGGTTTGGCTCAAAATTTATATTCAGAGATGGTATACTGGGACCTTTAGATGTTGACGAGGGTGTTCCATTTCACTGTAAATTCGAGACTTTGTGCCTCTGTTCTCTGATAGAGTCAATAGCAATGACCAAACAGCCTTGCGATTGAGATTGTTTTTGCAGTTTTGACTTACAGCTTCGGTTGCCTTAGCATCAAAACAGGGCAATGTTAGGTGTGTTTCTTTTTTACAGAACTAGGTTGAAAAAAATCTTCCTAGAGACCGTTAAAATCAAAATTTTGTCGGCAGAGTTTTTATGGTATGCATCTCTCTGTTATTTCTCTCTTTTATCCTAATGTACATAAATTAGATTTAATCACATGAGGTTCATGCTTCTCTGTATCATTTAATTTATGAGCCATTGGCCTTTGCAAGCTTGAGTACTGATATCTGGAGAATGCTTCAAAGTTTCTTAATGCAGCAATAATTGATTTCAGTTTTTTTGTGCCCTAATATTGTTTCCCTCTAATATGTATTTGATCTGTGTGCATTTCTGCTTTCTAGCTGGATTGACATAGTTGTAGGATTCATTGACTGAATGCAGCTGCACAAGGTCAAGAATTTTGGGCTTGTGTTATGCATTGGCTTGCTCAATACTATGTACATGTTTAGTTTCGGTACCGTTTTTAAAGATGCATTTGGTACTATAATATTGTATTTTATCTAGCTATCTTTACCATCTTGGTTCTTATGCTTTTGAAGTTTAGGTATTTGTGTTGGCAGCCGAACAGGTGGAACTGACTTGACATTCTCTTGATCAAGTCCTACAAGAAGATCCGTAATGCGAGCTTTGCTTTGGAGGAATGAGTGCTAAACTACTGATAGAGGTAAGTACTTAATAAATATAGACTTGAGAAATGAAACGATTTAGCTCTTCGGAAGTGTTTTCATTGAGGTTTACATTAATTAATAGATGCTTGGGTGAAGCTACATTAAAGACTTTATTATCCTAGTTGCATTACAGCACTTGAACTGATAATTTTCTCTCCATTCTTCAGGTTTTGCAGATTCTTCTCGAAGGCATCTATGTAATCTTCTTGCAAGCTTTTCCTAGAAAGTGTGTTCCTCAGCTTGGTGTGGTTGGTCTTCAGCTTACAAGCCACTTCACTAGTTTTGTCCATCACCGACTCAATTGCTTGGCTCAAGCTATTGGCGGAGATTCACCTATTCTCTCCTGATCTCTCCACTTCTACTGCTACTTTCAGTTCCTCTACCAGCAACCTGGTGTTTATGATTTGGTCACCAAGGAACGGAACCAGAACAATCTGGGAATCACTGACCAAAGACTCCCACATTGACCCGAAACCACAGTGACTCACAAAACACCCAATTGATGGATGATTGAGAAGTCCTGTCTGTGGAACCCAACCACCATAAACCCATCCTCTTCCTCGAACCCTATCTTCGAATCCCTCAGGCGATGCTTCTTCCACTGCCTTGTACCCTTCTGGTGGTGACAAGGCCACCAGGAATGGACGTCCAGATGACTCGAACCCAAGAAGCAATTCCTGAAACTGATCCTTTTGGAGGGTGATTTGACTCCCCAAAGCACAAAACACTACTGATCCTTCCTCAAACTTGCTTAGCCATCTTGTCCATTTCTCTTCAAGCATGTTTACTGGTGTTTCAGGCAAAACTGACCCTGTCACAAGCACGGGTTTCTTGTACTCGTGCTATGTAATTGCAGAATGGCCCTTCTATTTCAAGACAAGTCCTCATAGCTATGGCATCGCAATCTGTCAAGCTGATTATGAGGCGTTCATAGAAGGACAATCCGCTTCCAAAGTCTCCGGTGAGTAATTTTGCTTCTCCAACCTCATTGGCTTTTAACCTCACTTTCTGCGAGGGGTACCCAGGCGGCAGCTCAATTAGCTCCTCTTGTGTCATGTCCTTGGTGACCTTCTTGGACGGCACTGATTGCGCAAGAGCAGCTGCACTCACCACAGAAAAGAAAATGGTTCTGAATTTGAGTTTGATACCAAGCGATAGAACCCAGCAGGCCAAGTCAGTGAACACAAGATCAGGCCCGAGAGTTGCCAAGAGTGTTTCAACTTGGGCTCGAGTTTGGTCGTAGGCAGTGCAGAGAAGGTCATGGAGAGGAAGGGGTACATCAGAGGCAGTCTCGGTGCCTTCCGGGAGGCCTTGTAGCTGTGGAATTGTGAGAGGAAAGAAGCGAAGGAGATCAGGGCGGTGGTTCAGTTGCTGCAGCTTGTGTTGTGCGGATTTGGGCAGCCAGAAAGAGACTCTATGGCCTTTTTTCGGCAACGGCGCCCCTATGGCCTCTCTCGGCAAGCTTGTTCCCTAGGTGAAGGAAAGTCATGAAGTGCCCATAAGCAAACCATGGAAACATGGCTACATGAATCATCTTGGCTTTGGTTTCACTCATGTGTTGTGCTTCACAATTTTAACCTTTGTTTTGCTTTCTGCAAGGTTTTGGCCTACATTTATGTAATGATGAGAACGTGTCGGTGAGCTTTGTCATCATCCAAGGTATGTTCAAGATGGTTTCTCAAATTCAGCAAATCATGTGAACTGTTTTGATCCTCAGTGCACTCCAATGCTTACACAGAAACCAAAGCATGGTGTTATGGGAACTCATTAGGAAGTGTTTGTAACTTTTTAAGCAATTTGCATTCTTCTTGCCCATTCTTGTGTTGTGTATTTTTTACCTTTTTTGTTTGGTTGGTCAGAAAAATTAGGAGAAACTTAAAAGGAAATCCAATGCTTACGTAGGAACCAAAGCATGGTGTTAGAGACACATTAGTGGCGCGTGG
>JAYMSW010004873.1:0-10566 GCA_036897725.1 Erodium texanum | reverse complement strand
GGAGGAGTGGCCGAGATGTAAGACCCGCCGGAGTCTGAATCGCTGTCCATGGAAACACGATGGACTGAAAATGGATGCAGCAGAGTTCACTCTAAACCTGATATTTTCCCGCCAAAATAACTTCCTCCGATTTTATGTACTGTCCAAAATATGTGTAAGGAGTTGTTTGGTGAGATATTTTATTCTACCAAGTAGCTTCACGTTTTAATACATTTTTACCACATAAAGTCGATATGGCCAAACAACTTCTCACTCTCAAACGAACACTTATTAGATACTGAAAGAGTTTCCACCTGCTTTTTATCCTCTATACATATAAGAGCATCTTCAAATATATCACTGACTGAATAATGAATGAATAAGGATTTTATTATATCACTCGGCTCTTAGCTAGCAACTCAACCAGCTAATCGTCCAGACTTTCTAACCGACCAGTTCTTTTCCCCTTATAGTCTAGGCTGAAACGTCTGGGTTACAATATCCAAACCCGAGTATGAAAAGACGAGACATATAGCTCACTCCATCGTGGGAATGGGAAAAAGACCTTGCACCTGACGAGGGCTCGATGTCCCTTCGAACCTAACAAAAACGAGATGGAATCGGGACAAGGACGGAGGACTGGAATTGGGGCGGTAAGAAATGCATACTCGCCCTGTTAACATCTCTGCCAGAGATGGAATCGGGACGGGGGACGGAGGCTTGGAATTGGGCCGGTAGGAAATGCATTCTCGCCTTGTTGATATCCTTGCCCGAGATGGAATCAGGACGGGGGACGGAGGATTGGAATTGGGCCGGTAGGAAATGCATACTCGTCCTGTTGACATCCTTGCCCGGGATGGAATCGGGACAGGGGCGGAGGATTGGAATCGGGCCGATAGGAAATGCATACCCGCCCGTTACCATCCCTACCTATTATCAATCCGGGGCCAGTTGGCCCAACATAACAGCACAACTCCTGTAAATTCTACTTCAAAAATCTGCAGTGTTTAAGAAGCTCCACAATTCAAGCGCTAAGCTAAACCATAACCAAAACCATCCGATTCCTATACAAGCCAAGTTCCGGAACCACACAACAAGCACATGCTAGGAGCCAAAATGGACGTATATATTTCAAACAAAACGAATAAGAATTAGTAGAGACGTTATTACTGCACACACTCTAACAATAAAGATTAACGTACTAACAAGAATGCAAGGCATCGGAGAAGGCACAAACCTCCGAACCCCTCTCTCACTGATATCAGCCTACACAACTGAACTTTACAATTACGCCCCCAACACAAGGCCCATATTTTATCACAAATAAATCATCAACAACAAAAACAAAACCGTAAAAATTACAATCACCATGCACCTTCTCACATGATCGTGCAGTTACACTTCGATTCCAGCTTCAACGGTGGAGGTTTCATGCTATCGACTTTATTCGGTGTCCCTACATTACGTGTGAAAGACTCATCAACGTTCTCGTCGTTCTCGGTCTCGTTACAGGGTAGTTTGGTGTCTGTTTCCAACCGCTTCTGCCTGGCTTTGTTTGACTTTGATGATGCCCGTTTGACTATGGTTCTTTGTGGGCTGTTTCTGAAAGGATTGGACTTTCCCAATATGGTAACGGTTGGGCGAGGATCTTCCGGCGGAGCAGAGTTTTCTTTTTCCATTGCTATAGTGGCCGCCTGGTATGCCAGATCATGAACAATTGAGCTGCAGAAGAGTATTGTATCGGTTGCTTCTTCGAGTGTTAGGCTTCTTCCATGACTCCCATGCTTTCCCTCTAACCTTACCGTTGATTCCTCTGTACAAAAAAAAAGTATAGAACAAGTTCTCAATATCGTAACTCAGCAATCAAAACATAGTAAACACAGAGATAAGTTAAGAACGAGCCAAAGGATGCAACAGAAGAGATTTAAATATCCATCCTTCAGATATTTAATATTTAATGGTAATAAAAAAAAAAACTGTGCCTGCAAATTGCAATCAAATCATAATATGCAGTCCGTGTATGAGAATAAAACCAGTAAGCATTATATAACATGTATTAGTTGTTTAAAATTCCTGTATAACCTTGGCATATATATAAACACTTCGGGGACAAGGGTCTCTTGGATACCTGAAACTAATTTGATGCATGGAATTGAATCAAAAGCAAAGTTGGCATCAAAAGTTAGAAATAAGATCCTGTGAGTTGAACAGTTCTACAACACAGCACATTCAAAATCAAGCAAGCATGTTTTGGAAAATGAAATGCCTCTGAGAGGCATGGCCTACATGACATCACAGTGGGAGCAGAATAGATAAACATACCTAAGATGTCGTGTGTATGATCTGAAGTCTTGGACTCTTGAACAGAAGATGTGGAATCTTTATCCAAGGATGTAGGATCGGAGGGCTTCTGAAAGTCATCTTCAACCACTAAACCAGCAGTGCTCTGATCACAATGCTCACTTTCTATCTCTAAAGAGCCATGAGGAACCTCTGAACTATCTTTCCCATCAACAGTAGTGTCCAGCATGTCAGGACCCTTTTCAGATGAAAACCCTTTTAGATCTGAGACACCCCCAGAATTATCTTGTAAGTTATCTCCATTTTCGTGTAAAGCAGACTCTTCATCCTTTAGACACGTTGCTATTTCTTTGTCCCCTAACCAAATGTCATCTACATCACTTGATAATTCTGTGGTAGAAGCACCAACAGCTCTAATACTCCCATTGCATTCAAAGGGGTCTTCAACAAGAACTTCAATCTTGGTAACGGGTGTGCCAGAAATGTCCGTTTCTGTGGTTTCTACAGTTTCCATTAGCTCTTTAGAAGTCCCAGGTCCCACCTCCAGAACACCATGCTCAATAGTGCCATTAGAAGACTCAATGTCTTCATGGGTGTTTGTAGCAAGACTTAGAGCTAGGTGGGTACTGTTTGAAAGTCCAGAGACAGATGTCCCAGTGCTCTGAGATCTTTTGTGTCGGCCGTTTCTGTGACTCTCCATGTCAGGCTTCTTGCTACTTGATTGCCGGTGCAGGCGAGTTTCGGTTCGCCTGCTTGAGCTGAAGTCAACAGAGGAAGATGTGGAGCCACTGCCATGGCCGAAAGAGCTTCTCATACTGTTCAAGCTGTCTCTTACATAAGATGGGTCATCATAAGATCTAGTAGCAGTCATGAAAGTCCTCCCTTGAAGAACAGGCTCTTTTGTGCTAGCTGACCTCTTTAGAAGTACAGAAATGCCAATGCCTTCTGTACCATCAACATGTACACTTGGTTGGCCCATCTCTTGCTGATCAGCATGCCCCTGATCATCATCTTGAGGGTGATCTATGATCTGCTCAATAGAAGAATCTGGGCCTTCCTTGACACACCCTTCATGCTCAGACATCCTTGGTCTACCCATTTCAGCAACTTGTAGTGATTCAAGAACAGGAACCAGTAGCTCAAATTCATCTGAAATATTCACAGGAGCCATTTGGGAGTTCTCAACGGCCAGATCTATATTCTCTGGCATGGCAACGGGCAAAAGCTTATCTCTCCTACCGCAATCTGGGCAAAGTTTAATATCACTTTCCCTTGACCCCACATCATGATCCTCGCAACCACAGTTAGAACAAATCTCTGTATTTTCAAGATTAACTACAGAAACATCGTCCTCCATAAGCTGAGCAGCAGGTCTTGCACTGGTTTCCATATCAATATTTCGATGGGCCAATCCTCCATTGTTGCAAAGCTCGTGATCAGCTGTAGGGCCTCTATCAAAGTCAGCATGTACAACATCGTCAGTTATCGCATCGATGTTATCAAGTGTAAACAATTCTTCTGGAGTATCTGGGTATGGTGATTTGTCACGATCACGAGCCATATCTTCTTGGTTATGTTCACTTCCTGCAGTATCAAGTGCAGGGCTGGCTCCTTGTTCAGAGCTTGCATTGCTGCTGGTTGTGACTGAGGAGGTCCTTGATATTAAAGAACGATGTACAGCACTCGTCTTCCCCACATAGAAGGTTGTGCTTGGGACGCTAGACAAGAGTGGCCTGAACATATTGGGAGGAGTTTTCCGTTGATCCTGCAAAATCATATTTCTTTTGCTTAACTTCCATGGATCATAAATGTTTGGCTATACATGTCTAGATTTATAAATGAGCACATACAAAAATATAGAAAGGCCAGATTAGAAGTTCCACGGATACAGACAGCACCTAAGAGATTTGTTAATGACAATACAATACCATCACCCTTATTAAATCATTTATGATCAAAGCCATTATTACTTCACTAATTACATTCTGAAAAAACAAAACAAATTAGGATGTTCTTTGAACTTCATTAAAAAAATGAAAGAATTACTAAACATGCTGAACCACACTAATATGTCATATGCTAACATCTGCATTCTTTGGAGGCACAATATTACATACCGAATCAGATAATGAATATTGTAGCATATGAGCATGAAATTCTAACATGCCAACAACAGATCACACTAGAAACACACGCACATGCAATGACATTGGCAATGAGTAGTTCAATCTGAATCATGCATGTTACAGTGATAATAAAACATACTCGATATGACATATTTAACTCAGATGATATGCAGAAACTAGTAAAGATATGACTCAAATGAAATAAAAATAGCATACCATTTGCCGAAGTGCAGAATCAAATGATCTTTTTGGAGCAGAACTTGGAGATAGTACTTTGGCTGGTTTCTTGGAGAAGGCCAGAGCTCTGTTACTGGGATAAGAACCAACTTTCTTTGAAGCTGAGTGGTCAGAACTTCCCAGGGTAAAAGATTGTAAAGAATCCACATCATCATCACCAGAAGATGCCACAGAACCCTTACTGTGAGAACTAAAATGGTCTCGATCATGACTATGCGATGAACTTCTAGAAGGGGTTGGTGACATCGACTGTCTGCCAACTTTCAAGGTTGAATCCCTACCGTTTCTTGATGCTGGTGAGGAACCCCTCACGTATGATGCTGGTCGATCAGCCAGAGAAGTACGAAGATTAGGGGGTGCATCTGAGGAGAAACCAGGGATATCTGTTTGCCATGCCCTTGTTTTTGGTGAAGATGAGCTTCCTCTACTTGTCTTCACCGGGGAAACTCCCCTTACCCCAGACCTCGTGTTCGTCCTTGGTGGTGTTGGGGTCAATGACCTTCGAACTGGAGTTGAAGGTTTGCTGGGAGGAGTAGAGGGTCGTCGTGATGGAGTAGCTTGCCTTTGGATTGGAGTTGGGCTTGAGTTAGGTGCTGAAGATGGCCTTCCCCGTGACTGTAACATACTAGTCCCGGACCGGGGTGATGGGCTTGAGCGATTTGGGCTTGCACTACCTCTGTTACTTCTAGGATTCTTCTCCATCTGCAGTTAGATGCGAACATGATGAGAAATAAAAGAAATTACGCATAACTAAACCTTCTGATTAACATAATCAAATAAATCCTATTCAATGACTCACTGTGGATGATCTTGATATGGAAATGGGTTGACTACGAGGTCTGCCCCTTTGAACAATGTTTACTGGTGGTGGCTCATCATCCAGTGAAGGAAAAAGTGGTGTGTCAGGAGGAGTTAAAAGCCTATTTATACAATAAACAACAAACATTTGATCATGATCCAGAACTTGCAGGCAGAAAAAAAAACGGCAACAGGTGTTAAGTATTCAAATATATGGAAAAAAAACATATTTCTAACGTAAGTATTCATTTCGGGCAAGAAGAAATCAACTACTAGCTGAAACCAGAACTTAAATCTATACTTATCATAAAGCCAGTGGATTTAATGCATTGAACTAAGTAAAAACAGTACCCACCAATCATAGTCATTCTTTTCCCCGTCTATATTCAGCAGGTCACTAGCCTCCCCACGAGCAGGAATTGAGATCCCAAGCTTGTAATCAGAGAAGTGCCTAAGTTTTGTTGCTGCAGAAACAAGTATCATAAACACATAAATAAATTGAGATGCACATACAGATATTCAGTGCACTCCACGTGTACCAGAATTACACAACAAAGTTCAAGTAGATAGAAATTACAAAATGTGTCTTCGAAGTCATCTGTGGATTGGAGCAAGAAGTTGTCGCAATCTTTGGTTTGCATTTCATTGAACAATGCAAGATCTTCATCTTTCTCCCTGAAAAGCAATCCTCCATCAAGACTGAGCCCTCTTTTATGCTTTTCAACCCTAAGCTCCCTCCCAGGAGAGCATCTCAATGATGGCAAAGGAGGCATCTCCGTGGCCCGATTTTGCTCCTGCCAATATCACCACATCAATCTCTCTGTACAACCCAATATTTCTTCAGCTAAAGCTAATAATAACCCAACTTTTTGCTACCCAATTCACTTGGAAACTTCACCCAAAACCCAAATTGTTGCCAATGAAGATGAAAATGAACTTATCAACAGAATAAATGCAAAATTTGTTCAATTTAAGCAGCAAAAAATCAACATTCTATCTAAAAGGAGACTCAAATTAGTAACCCAACCTCGAAACCCTAGATTACCTTACAAGACTGAGATTACGACTTTGCCTGTACCATCGAACTGAACCCTAATTCAGCTCCCAAAACCCATCACGCCTCCAACGAAATCCAAATTCAGAGTAGAATTCACCGTTTCAAATAGCTCGCAGTAGCTGACTCACCTAACTTCAGGTCAAAATGACTTCAAAACGTATAGTAGAAGCTCATTAAGATCTCAGAACTCTGAGAAGAACCCGAGCTTAAACGCGAACCAACAATGCGAAGAACCGCCGGAATCGCAGGCTCGATCTGGAGCATTCATTGCTCTGCCTGCAGATATGACAGTGAGAACCGTAGCCACAGAGATCGATGATCGCTACGCAACAAAATCTTCAATTTTCTGGCATTTTCTCAGCTCCGAAAAAACCAATTCAGTGCTGTATCTGAACTTTGTTGTTGTTTTCGTCGCTGTTGCTCAGATTTGCTCCTTTGCTTCGCAGCAAGCTTTCATTTTTTTCCCTTTCCTTTTCTCAGCTCTCTCTCTCTCTGGTTTTAACTGCGGAAAATTACAGTTATGCCACTATAGCCTTTCTTGTCTGTTTCGGAATCATTTTTGCTTAAACAAAGAACATTCCTTATATTTTAAAACTAAAACCACTTGATTTTAATTTAATTCCATATGAGTTGTTACAATTTAATATTTGAATTTGAAATGGAATTAATTATTTTATTGTTTATTACTTTCATATTTATTGTGATTATATGATAAATTAGAAGATGTTTGTGTTTTGTTTGACCTATTTTGTAAGTGATTAAAATAATGGATCACAACAAAATAATAATGTTCATTTTAGTTTTTTCTTTCTTTCTTTCTTTATGGGAACTTGAATTTATTTGTAGAAAATAAATTTATGTGATTACTTAATTTTCATACAGATATTTATTATAATAAATATGTCCTATGATATTATGACATTTATTTGATTAACTAGTCAGATATTTAGACTTTTTCTTTACATGTCTTAGGTGTAAGTAAAACACACTTTTGAAAATAATGGGGTTTAAATGAAAATATATTTTTTATTAAATACTTTTTTATGACTATAGTAAAAAAATTAAAGTATATTGTGGGGGAGGGTATAACAGGTCAACATAACAACTAGTAAACCATCATTACCTTATGTTATTGTTTGCTAATGCAAAGCAAAGATTAGGAATTATGTGGTTTTAATTGGTAGTTGATTGATAAAGAGAGAGAGTTAAAAAGCTTGGTTGTAATGATTGCTTTTGATTATCTTTTTTATTGGTTTAAGGTTCATGTTAATGAAAAAGAATCGTAATTTTTCAAATATAAAGTTTAGGTGAATTTTAAAATAAATTATTGTAATACAATTTAGACTTGAAAATTCATCAATATAATTAATATAAAATTCTGGTCTTTCTAGTTTAATAGCAATAAACAATAAAACAATTCTTAATATCATGACACAGATATTATATATATTGTTCAAATAATTTTAAAAACAGTAATTAATTCGACTTGTATTTGTTTGTTTTTATGAACTTTTTTGCATTCAAGTTTGCTATCTCACTTCAGCATTGGACTTTAAAGATAATCTTCATCTTTACTTTATTATTTGTTTTCTTCTCACAATTATTTAGATGAATCAAAACTAAATTATTCACACACAAAAAAAAACAGTTAATAAATTGTTTTTTAATCCTACGGCAGCTCCCCGCCGAAAAAATACACAATATAACGAATAGAATAATAGTTAGGTGTGCAACTGAAATTCCGACAACGGGACAGATTAAAATAATATAAACAATTATAACTTAATATATAAACTAGCAGAAATAAAAATAAAATAAGACATTGACATGTAAACGAAGACAATAATGCATGATATTTTTATGTCGAAGCAACAAGCACACGCTGTACCTAAGCTGTCTAATGTGTCAATTTAGCTGCCTGCATGTTGTCGAGTGTTAAGGTAAGATCACTTCATGAAAATAAATAAATCTATTTGCTATTTCGATTTTTATATCAACAAAACATCGGTTTTGTTTCTATATCTTTTATAATTATTTTATATTGATCAAAACGACTTTGAATATAACAATATAACGTAATACATTTATAATGAAGACCATTGTATATTGTTGATTTGATAATATTTTAAATCATGTCAATAACACATGTGTACTTGATTTAAATTTTTGGTGAATGTACTAAGATTCATGATTCCAAAATTGTTTTTTGCTTGTTATGTTACTACATATAATAATTAATTAATGATATAGGTTTACCAAAAAAAAAAATCAATGATATAGGTTATATTATTAATGTTAACTAATAATTAGATTAATCTTGAATAATTTCAGATGTTAATACAATAAAAATGGGTATTAATGCCCCAAAAGACAAACAAATATTATATAGGCTAAAATACGAGTATTGTAAAATAAGTAGGTGTCACAAGGGGATGGGTTTAGTTATCTCCATCCAAAAGGTTAAGATATCAAACTGTTATTGAAATTATATATTGTCTTCTCATAAAAACGACAATTAAATCGATAAAATAAGTTCTATATTCGTAATTTTTATTTATTAAAAAAGACTAAGTTTAAACAAGACTTTTTGTCATCCCAAAACATGTTCCATTGAAGAATGTCATAGGAACATGTTTTTATTTATTTAAAAGAAGTGTTATTTTATTGGATAAAGAAATGGGTTATTAATGTTTTAATAGACATCATTTATGAACTATTTAATGAAAATGGACCGTTCGATCAACCATGGGCCATAGTTATGAACCGAAAAGTCCATGACATTACAACAACAACAACGTTGCAAGTCCAACTTGCACTCCAAACTTCCATGCAACTTGTTTATCTTTTGGGCTTTGTACACGTGACCTCCGTTTTCATCTTTACTTTTACAACGGTCATTATTTACTGTCCGACGATAGTTGGGTCCACGCTGGATTAATAATGGGCCTTGCGGGCCAAGCAGGCAAGACCATAGTGCCTCCCTGGGCCGCGAAGTGTCTCTTTTGGGCTTTGTATATCTCGTGTGATTTCATACTTTTAGAATAAAAATATCTATTACTATTTTAAATAAGGCAACTGGACTCGTAAAAATTAACTCAATCTGCAATTTCTCTTAACTACTGTGATAGAATCCTACTGAGTATAATAATGTTATTAATTATCTTGAATTATCTTATGTGTATGTTTCTATTGTATTGTTTGATTTGATTGTTAAGCGGGTATGCAAGCTATGCTCATTTAATGAACTGACCGAGAAATCTCTATATTCTTACCAAGTTTGGAGTCTGTAATATTACTATCATATGTGTATTTTGGTACGATGTCTGGTTCGATCGGATTGTTAAGCGGTACGCGACTTATACTCATCCAATATATTGACGGTAGGAATTTATATTCCCACCAACTTTGAAGTCTGTAAGGGCAATTTTAACGCGGGGCCAGTACTGACCCCGCTACGTAGGACCAAGTGGGATCTAAATAAGGTCTCGACATCGATACTGAACCAAAACAGGACTAATAGAAAAAGGACAGAGCATCGATACTCTGCAACAGAAAGAGGAGAGAGAGAGGAGAGATGGGTATGTGTCTATAGTCTCAATACTTTTGATTAGTTGGAGATCTTCGGTAATGTTGTACAACATCGTCTTCTCGCAAAAGCTGTTACTGCCTAACAGCAATATTGACCCGTGCTAGCACATCAACAATACCAGAATTATCACGATAACACGGTTGACGTTGCACTAGCCTTAACCTAATATTACAATAGAGTCTATGGTATTAATATATTACTTAGTTCAATATTTATCTTTTTATAATTGAAGTATAATACACGTGGTAAAATTTTAAAAGATAAATAAATTAGGCAACTGGTACATAGTAATTACTAATTAGGATGAATTATAGACTTATAGTTGATCCACCTTACCTAATTTTCTTCTCCACCCACATCCAGCAATATTACCATTTTGCCCATCCTTCAAACGTGCGTTTTGACAAGTCACAGACAGAAACCGAGTGGCTGCATGGTAATTAACACTAAAACCAGGGGCAATTTCATCAACCAACACG
>JAYMSW010004872.1:0-10566 GCA_036897725.1 Erodium texanum | reverse complement strand
TTCAAGTTACATGCTATCGTGTATGACAATATATAGTAGTTGCGATGTTTATACATGATTTCCCCCTTATAGGATAAACGTTTCGAAGTTGTAGTGTGATCAATTACAAATTGTAGGCATATACGAATTCAATCTTTGTTTGAAGACTACAGTAGGTGTTCATGAGGAAATCCAAAGTACCCATCCCCAAACGGCCTCATACCAACAATACTTGAAGGTCTAAGCCTGTTCCAGGTATGCATTGATATTTGTTTACATATTCATTGTTTTCTTAATTTTGGATGTATCTGAACTACTTCTACTTATGTAATAACCCCGTTTCCATATAGATGATTCTGACTTTGAGAATGAGATGGACTGTAGTAAAAGGCTATGTATCGGGAAGACTGTCCAGAGACAGTCTACCAGTGATGGTGAGGCAAGCAGCCCAGATGCATCCCCCGATGATAACATTCCCCTTCGTGCTTTGATGTGTAAAGCTAGTAAACAGAGTTTAGGGGTGAAGAAGAAGAAACCCACGGAACCATCTGCTTTTGTTGATTTAAATGTTCCCTTCAAGAACCCGAGGCCTAGAAATATAGGGAAAGACAATAGGATAGCTCGTATCCGGGAGATTCGTGCTAGACTTCCTGCATTGAGGTGTCGGCCGTCCCCGAATAAACTGGTCAAATTCTTCAAGGGTCTTACTCCTGGCCAGATGCGTAATATTGAGGAGATTGGATTTGGGAGCACTATTCATCTGAAAGTTAGTAACCTTCCTAGTGTCCTATGCTACTGGCTAGTTGACAATATTTGTCTAATCCGTGTATCACTCAATCTTGACAGAGGTAGGATGCTTCAAATTATTGATGAAGAGGCCCAGCAGACGCTTGGAATCCCTAAGGGACCTAGGGATGTTGTATGTATGAGTAAAATGAAGAAAGTCCCTCAAGAACTGCAAGAATGGAGGGCAAAGCTGGGGTTCTTAGACTACAAAATACTTTTGGAAGCCATTATACAAGCAATGAAGGGACAAGCTGATGGTGGTGGTGATTTCAAAAGAAACTTCATGATTTTATTTGTGTCTATCATGATTAACTATGGAACCAATGTTCATGCCAACTAGGCGTGTTACTCATGCATTGCTAATGTCGACAACATACCCTAGTATAACTGGTGTAAGTATGTAGTCAGCAGTCTTGTTCGTAACAAAGAAGTTTGGTTAAAGGGTGGAGGCAAGGACAATTGTTTTGGTGGTCCGATGACTTTACTTTTGGTAAGTATTCTTCTCTAACGCTCACAATACATAATGTATAATATAACCTTACAATGTTGCCATGCATATATTTCATGACGTTACTACTTACTACAATCTTAATACATATTCGTATGTTGTACGAACCGTGCACATTACTTTAACAGACCCACTTGTTCGATGTCACAACTGTTCTATTTTGACCGGGTACCAATCAATATTCCGAAGGTCCCTCGTCGTACACCATCTCTTATTGGTTGGGAAACATCTCTAGTGAGTGAATGTGAGAACGACGAGCTTTTCCATGAGGCGTTTGGGAAGGGTTTGTTTCAGCCTCCTATCCAGCCTACACATCAGTTGCATTTCCCTTATCTTACACCCCACAGCAATGACCAATCTACACACATGGTAGGACCATGATCGACGAAATTTACCCCTGCCCGCCCACATGCAAGAACCAATAATCATTCCGGCAACCAAACCATCTGATAAGCCCGAGTTGAACCAACCATCTAGTTCGGCCAATGCCCATGAAACACTTGTGCCACACACCAGTGAGGAGGTGAGTGTACCTGTCTTTGCGGACTCATTATGTTTCATTTTTTACGGTTTGCCTATCTCCGTAATTTAAGATTCCGTTGTGTGTGGATCAAATGATGTTGTGTTGTAAACTATTTAGATGTGTAATTTCACCCTTTAAATTTTATAGTGTGTACGTTTGAATGTTGTAATTTCTGACTGTGCACCGAATTGGTTTTCCTACATATGCTTTAGATTTCACCGGGTTTCCTTTTGAATCACTGTACTTACTGACTTGCACTATTTTTGCAACTTATTCTTCCAGACGCTTTTGGATAAGTTGTGTTTATCCGCTACCATGTTAGCCAAGGAATTCGTCAATTTTAGCGGCTTAATGCGTGAAGCACGAGACACTTCAGAGGACAACGATTCCGTCAAAGCAATGTCTAACCTGGTGGATATTCTTCTTGGGAAGGGGGCTAATAATGAAGTCAACGTCCGGACCACCTACAACGACATTCTGTCACAAGAACAACGTTGGTTATAGCAACCTCAGGTTTGGGAGGCGATCCTTGCATTGGAGAAGGAGAATGAGTACAAACATGATCAATATGATGTTGATCCACCGAGCTTCAAAATCTTGACTCCTACACAGCCTCAGGCAGCTGATCCATTCGCTGATGCCCACTCCGTTAGGCACGTGGTTGTCCAATCAAACGAACAGCAATCCATTGGAAACGATATGGTTTCATCAACTGCCCTCGTTGTTGTTAGCCCGCACATTGTCGTCCAGACACCCAACTGTCCGTTTATGGAAGCAGTGAACGAAGCTGTTGATGAGGATGTTTTTGCCGGCGTTGCTGCCATTGGCAAAGCCGCTTGCTCGGTCGATAATGCTCATCCCGTACCTATGAATATGGGTAAACAGGTCCAAATTTGCACTCACTATTGTAATCTCGATTTAACTGACACTTGTGAAATGTATTCAGAATTGATTCTCTGAACAATTTGAGTATATGACTAACAAGTTGTGGATGCCCCTCCTCTTGAACCTCAAGAATCAATTTTGAGTTTTGTGTACTTGTCTCCATATGTTGATAGACAGGCTAATTTCATCTCGGAGCTCACGGACCATGAAAAGAACTTGTTTTTCTGGCTTGGTGCAGCGAGGACTCCTTCTGAGTAAGTTGTTGGTTCCAATTTACTTGCGTGTTCATGCATTCTACAAAAAATAAATGTTCACACTACAACCTTGTTAGGCTGAGACTACATACTGCATTTTATTTGGATAGTACGTTTTCACGAACTGTTGTTTTACGATAGTTAGGAATGAGGTCATCTATGAGTGTGGTGCTCATAACAAGGTGAAAAATATGGAAATGAAGTCATTGTTTGAGTACCAGTAGGTGGATGCCAAGATTATTACGGCCTGGTCCAACTACCTAAACCACCTAGAGACTATTAAAAGTCTCAATTCTCCGCAACGCCTATTTTTATTGTTGATATGTCTATAAGATATTCTGTTACCTCTACCACTATAATTATGCATATCCTGATTCATGTTCGTTTTAAATAAGTGTTTTTATCCTGGGTCCTTCCTTTTGAGAAAAAAACTCTGGAAGGAAAAGATCAAATATACGCAAATGAGGATCAATCTGAGAAATCTCGATCTCGTAAGTGTGTGTGGTAGTACAGTTAATTTTATCCCTTCACAACTAATTATTTGTCCTAACAAGTGACATATTTCCAATATCGTGTAGGTAAGTATGGTTCTATTCAAGAGTGATCATTACACTCTATTGGTGTTTGATTTGAAACAAAAAAAGATTGAGATAATCGACAATGTCGAGAGAGAGATTGAGGACGACACGAGATATGACAATGTCCCACATCTTGTGGTATGCTCTATTATTATCATTCCAATTTCCTACTTTAGACATAGAAATATTATTTCAAACCATACATTAACATGTCATTCACACAGCGGGATAAAATTTGTGAAATTCTTGCTGCTGATGATGAAGAAATTGCTGAAAGATTTAAAGATGTAACCATCATCTGGAGACATGTCCCATAGGAATGTAACGATATGTACCTGGACTGCGGTGTTATTGCAATGTGGCACCAGGAAGCATACATGGGTCAGGGTCAATGGACGGGAAGATTGGTAAATAATGATTTAAGTTGTCGTCACCGTCTGTTACAGACTCAACATTCGTTTGTACATATCATACATTTTGTATGACATCAGTTTTTGTTTATCTTTTGTTTTCCCACAAAAACCTAACCTACAATTACATTACATGAAATGCATTCTTACTCATGTCCATTCCTACAGAGCGGCCAGATACTGAAACTAAGAATTAGGATGTTGAACAAACTCCTAACTTTTGAAGAAAACCAGCGTTGGCTAGGGATGGCAATGGGGCAGGTTCTTGGCGGGGTAGGTGATCCCCGTCCCCGCCCCGCTTTCTCAACCCATGCCTCGTCCCGTACCCCGTTTCTGCCCTGCCCCGACCTGGGACGGGGATTTCCCGAGCCCTATTGAAGGCAGCCAATCCCCGCCCCGAACCCACCTCGAACCCGATAAAGTTGATCCCCACCCCGATCGGATCAGGAATGTCGGGTCCCCATCGGGGTGGGGGTGTTTTGCCATCCCTAGCATTGGCTGAAATTCTACAGGTTCGGAATTCACTTCGGCATTGGAGAAAGACATTTAAGCATGAGAACAGATCCGTCCTTCGGTTCAGATGACCTTATACTTTGTTGATGTTATTGTTTTTATTTAAACCCGTAACACTTATGTGAATGTTTGGTGTTTTGTTAGTAGACATTATTGCTTTGTTATAGTTTATATGAATGTCTGTTTCGTTACATTTGATGAAGTTGTTGTATACCCTACATAACCAATTGGTTTACACTACAACGTTTAAAAGTCCATACTACACATTAAGTCAGTAACAGAGACAATTGGAAAAGGCCACCCTACATATCCTAAAGTTTGACTCTACATAAACGATACCATCACTCTATAGAGTTATAGCTTCGTGTGTAAACAGAACAGATTCATTTCGTGCCATTATATGAATATGTTGTATACCCTACATAACTAAATGGTTTACACTACAACATTTAACTGTCCACATAACACAAAAATTTTTGAACATAAATAATTGGAAACAGTCAACCTACATATCCTAAATGTTTACAGTACAGACCAGAAACCATCACACTACAGAGTTCTTCATTGGTTTGTAAGGAAACCACACTCATGTTTTAGGGTTTTAGATGTCAGTTGTCAGGTACAAGTTAGCATGGTTACATGCATTATGCGTAAAACTGAATAATGGAATGAAAAATCTTGAACAACTTTACGCTGCATAACGCAAACGTGCACCCTAAAACTGGTCATGTACACATAACTTTTGTTATGTGATTTTGGTTTAGATACCAGGGTTCAGTTGTTATGTCTCTGTGTTCAATGACAATTCGTTCAGCATTGCATTTCGAAGAAACAATTAAGAATTTAACAGACCATGCAATTTAAACAACAAACATGCAACATTTGGAAGATAACTAGATTCATTCATATAAACCAGCAGATCATACATCAAAAGGATCCACTATGGACATAGTTCAATACATATATTGTCGGCAACATGAGGGGGTAGGAGGGACTTCTTGATCTTAGTGAACCCACATTTTGTTATTCAATGAACCCACATGCATCCGGATGATGTCCGTCTCTATGAGCATCAGCCTCTATAGTTGAGCCATCTGGTCCTTGAGCGATTGGAATTGTCGCTCTTGAATGTCTGGCCTATTCAGTTGCGGTTCTCCTTCCACAGGGCCTGCATCGAGGTCTGCAATATTGTTTGGTTCTGGAACATGGGCGGGTAGTGGAAGAGGGAAGTTGACCGGTTCAAGCTCTTGGATGAGAACATGATCGGGGACTGGAACAGGGTCTTGAAAAGGATTCGGGACGTCAGCCGCCTTAGGTACGAGAATAGCCTGGGGGACTGGAACAAGATCGGGAACCGGCTCAGGTACGGGAACATGCTCGTGGACTGTAACGGGATAGGGAACTAGAGGATTGTCTCTTCCTCTGGCATTTTATGTTCACTACAATTTTTTTTCTTTCTATTATGTACGGTTTATAACTTATACGTCCTCACACATCTTGTTTTAATTAGCTTTTTTTCTTGTTCAGTACCATTTTTAGATATTTCATTTTTCAGTCTGGAGCACGACTTTAGGGTTTTGGGTGTGAGGTACAAGGTGTGGGGTATAGGGTTCAGGGCTCATGGTTTATGGTAGAGTGTTTAGGGTTCATGGTATATGGTTTAGGGTTCATGATTTAGGGTTTAAGGTTCAGGGTTCAAAGGCTAGGGTTGAGGGTTTAGTCTTTAAGGTTTAGGGTTCGGTATTTAGGGGTTAGGGTTGAGGATTAAGGTGTAGTGTTAAGGATTTAGGGTCATAGTAAGGGTTCATGATTTGGGGTTTAGGGTTCATGGTTTAAGGTTCAGGATTTTATGTGTCCTTGTTTGCATGATTTAGGGATCAAGGGTTTAGGGTATAAGTGACTAGTGTATATGTTTCGCGTTTATTGGTGAATGGGTTACGGTACCAAGGTGTACCTACATATCCTAAGGGGCACACTACATAACACACACGATCACACTACAAGGTGCATGTACCCATCTTGCAAGACCCTTATCCAAATAATGGTAGAATGTTTAGCGTTTCATGGTTTTGGGGTCCTCAGTTCAGTGTGTATTGTTCTGGGTTCATGGTTTAGGGTCAGGGTGTAGTGTTTAGGGTTCATCGTTTAAAGTTAGTGATTTATGGTTTAGGGTTCGGGATGTTATGTGTCCTAGTTTGCATGATTTAGGGATCAAGGGTTTAGTGTGTAAGTGGCTAGTGTATAGGTTTCGCATTTATTGGTGAATGAGTTACAGTAGCAAGGTGTACCTACATATCCTAAGGGTGCACACTACATAACATAGACGATCACACTACAAGGGGCATGCACCCATCTTGTAGGACCCTAATCTGAATAATGGTAGAATGTCTAGCGTTTCGTGGTTTTATGGGTCCTTGGTTCAGTGTGTATTGTTCAGGGTTCATGGTTTAGGTTGTATGGTTCAGGGTAACGGTTTTAGGATTCATGATTCAGGTTGTAGGGTTTAGGGTTTAGGGCTCAGGATGTTATGTGTCCTCTTTTGCATGATTTAGGGATCAAGGGTTTAGGGGATAAGTGGCTAGTGTATAGGTTTCGTGTTTATTGGTGAATGGGTTATGGTACCAAGGTGTATCTTCATATCCTAAGGGTGCACACTATATAACACAGACGATCGCACTACAAGGGGCATGTACCCATCTTGTAGGACCCTAATCCTAGTAATGGTAGAATGTTTGGCATTTCGTTGTTTTGTGGGTCCTCGATTTAGTGTGTATTGTTCAGGGTTTAGGGTTCAGGGTTCATGAGTTAGGGTGTATGGTTCATGGTGTGGGGTTTAAGGTTCAGGGTTGATGGCTTAGTGTTTAGGATTTAGTATTCAGGGTAGAGGGTTCAGGGTTGAGGGTTTAGGGATCATGGCGTACCATTTGTGTTTCATGTTGACTTGGTGAGGGGTTATTAGTTCATTGTTCAGGGTTTACCTACATATCCTAATGGTTCACACTACATATCTGAGCAAGTCACACTATAGGGGTCATGGTACGATGGATTACTGTTTAAGGTAGAGGGTTGATGGTTCAGGGTTCAGGGTCCCTGGTGTTTTAGTGTTGAGGTATTAGGGTTTGGGGTTCAGGGTTTGAAGGTTAGGGTTGTGGGTTCAGTCTTTAGGGTTTAGGGTTCAGTATTTAGGGGTTAGGGTTTAGGGTCTAGGGTGTAGTGTTCAGGATTCAAGTTCATAGTCTAGAATTCATGGTTCAGGGTTCAATGTGCATGATTTAGGTTTTAGGGTTTAGGGTGTATGGTTTAGGGTTCAAGTTTGAGGTATTAGGGTTTATGGTTGATGGTTTAGGGTTTATCATTTAGGGTTCATGATGTTACGTGTCCTCATTTGCATGATTTAGGGATCAAGGGTTTAGGGTATAGTGGCTAGTGTATAGGTTTTGCATTTATTGGTGAATGAGTTACGGTACCAAGGTGTACGTACAGATCCTAAGGGTGCACATTACATAACGCAGACAATCACACTACAAGGGGCATGTACCCATCTTTCAGGACCCTAATCCGAGTAATGGTAGAATGTTTAGCATTTCGTTGTTTTGTGGGTCCTCGGTTCAGTGTGTTTTGTTCAAGGTTCATGGTTTAGGGTTTGAGGTTTATTGTTTAGGGTGTATGGTTCATGGTGTAGGGTTTTAGGTTCAGGGTTGACAGTTTAGTGTTTAAGGTTTAGTATTCAAGGTAGAGGGTTCAGGGATCATGGCGTACCATTTGTGTTTCATGTTGACTTGGTGAGGGGTTATTGGTTCATTGTTCAGGGTTTACCTACATATCCTAATAGTTCACACTATATATCTAGGTAGATCACACTACATAGGTCATGGTACGATGGATTACTGTTTAAGGTAGAGGGTTCATGGTTGAGGGTTTAGGGTCTCTGGTTGAGTGTTTAGGGTTGACGTGTTAGGGTTTGGGGTTTAGTGTTCGAAGGTTAGGGTTCATGGTTCGGTATTTAGGCATTAGAGTTTAGGGTCTAGGGTGCAGTGTTTAGGATCTAGGGTCACAGTTTAGGGTTCAAGGTCTAAGGTGTAGTGTTCTGGATTCAGGGTCATAGTTCAGGGTTCATGATTAAGGGTTCATGGTGCAAGGTTGAGGGTTTAGGATGTTGTGGGTCCTTGTTTGCATGATTTAAGGATCAAGGGTTTAGGGTATAAGTGGCTAGTGTATAGGTTTCGCGTTTATTGGTGAATGGGTTACGGTACAAGGTGTACCTACATATCCTAATGGTGCACACTACATAACGCAGACAATCAAACTACAAGGGGCATGTACTCATCTTGCAGGACCAAGGGCTTAGTGTATGAACTTTTTTTTATCAATGTACTTGTACCAACATAAGTTAATGTTTTAGACTACGGGACGCAAATGATCACTCTACATGGTTATTGCAGCACCCATCTTGCAGTACCATAAACCGATTAATTGTTTGATATTGAGGGGTTCTTGGTGTTATGGGTCCTCTTCTGCATGATTTAGGGATCAGGTGTTAGGGTTTAAGGGGCTACTGTGTAGGTTTCATGATTCATGGTGGATGGGTTACGGTACATTGGTGTACCTACATATCCTAATTGTTCACACTACATAACTTAGACGATCAAACTACATGGGGTCATGTTCCCATATTGCAATACGCTAAATCGATTAATTGTAGAATGTTTAGTGTTTCGTGGTTTTATGGGTCCTTGTTTTCATGAGTTAGGGATCAAGTGTTAAGGGTATAAGGGTCTAGTTTTAGGTTGCGTGCTTCATGGTGAATGGGTTATTGTACCAAGATGTACCTACATATCCTAATAGTTCACATTACATAACTCACACGATCACACTACAGGGGTCGTGTTAGAGTAGCTCGTTGTCCACATGTAATGATGTTATACTACTGTGAAATCTGTAAAAACATTATGGGGAAACAAAAGACTTCCTTTATTGAGCACAAATTAACTACATATTTAAAATGAAATTACATTTGGTAGCTTGATTGTGTGGAATAGATTACTTGCTCCTTAGGTTGGGACACGGCTACTTTAATCCTAGCTAGCTCCCACTCCCAATGATACAATTTGGGGTGTATTTCACTGAAGTGTCTCAGGTAGAAGATGCGGTCTTCCTTGATATGATCCATCACTCTACTTATTCTGTCCTTGAGCGACTGGAACTGAGGATTAGGAATTGAAGGATTTGACGTATGCGGAGCTTTTCCTTTATCCCTTCTGGTAGGATCTCTGACCTTTCTGGCCGACCCTCTTCCCCTGGACTTTTGGCCATGGTTCCCATTCCGGATTTTCCTTATTCTGACTCATAACTTCCATTCGATCCAGAACAACCTCTTATATTGGTGGGGCTATTGTTCCACCCCTCTTAGATGCAACACGTCCCCTTCTTGCCGTTCCTCGAACCCTTAGTGTTTGCACCACTGCCGGTATTGGTGTCACCTCGCCACACCTTTCACTCAACAACCTCTTAGAGCTGCTTTTGGTTGAAACCATTATGGTATCTTTTTATGCGTGGTCTAATATGCGATTTGGTGTTAACACAAGCTATGTATTTAAATCCAGAGGAACCCTACCCATTTATATATTCATATTAGAATATTCTAGAAGAACATTGAAAAGTAAGGGACCCCAAAACTGAAGTTTTAATGGTTCCACTTGTCAATGTTGTTTGAATTGAAGTAACCCTAATTTCTTCTTCACTATGCGGGTAATTTGGTCTAAACAGACGACATTTTATTTCATCGACGTATTCCGAGAATGCACTGGAAATGGTAATTTGGTCCAAACGGATGAACTCTAACATACATATCAAAAGCCTGTACTCTATAGAATGTACTGGACAGGGTTTGTTGTAATAGCTCTACTCTTCAAAATATACGACAGATGGCGTATTCGCTAACACTAGAAGATGTAGACGGTCTCCTAAATATCTCCAAACGGCCACCCTACAATATTACATTACATTGGTTTGGTCTTGCGTCTTCACAATATATCTAGTAACTGTTCATACTACATAATGTACATGGTCACACTACGTGTGTGTAGTGTGTAAGTTTTTGTAATTGGTACATTATAGATTCTTGTACAAT
>JAYMSW010004871.1:0-10567 GCA_036897725.1 Erodium texanum | reverse complement strand
TCTCGAGGAAGTCCAAGAGTTCCAGTGATTCCAAGAGTAAAAGGAAGGAGGAGAGTGAGGGGAAGCACAAGGAATCGAGCAGGAAGGATAGAGAAAGTGGAGGGGAGAGGGACAGAGAGACAAAGGGGAAAGAAGGGAAAAGTGACAAACTGTTTGTCAGTGAAGAGGAGGGGGACACTAAGCAATTGAGGGTAATCACTGGTAAGGTAACTGATTGGATTGTTGATGAAGAAGAGTGCAATGACTTGAACAGAGGTGTTCCTATAAGAATGTGTTTATTTGTTTCTTGTTGTTGTGCTGTGTGCTAATTGATTCTGTTGAGTGTGGTTGGTATGCCATGCATTGCATCTGATATTAGAATATGAAACTTTTGCTGTTTATTTGTTGGGGAAGTCTGAATTCTTTGAATGCTCTGAATGATGTATTAGTATTTAAAAACATGTTATGGGTATCTTTGTTCTTTAGATAATATGTATAGATAATCATGATACAGCTAATGTGTTTTCTTTTTGTGTTTCTTCTATATATATATATATATATATTCTTTTTCTGGCATTACCAAAGTTAGTTTCCTCTAGTTGAAATGCAGCATGAGTCAAAATATCTTTTAATCTTAGTGAAGATGGTTTTTTAGTGGAGATTAATTGGAGCTCCCAAGAACTGATTCCATGGCCTTGTATATCCAAACCGAGTATGTATGGATATATCTGGATGAAAAAGCTGCATTTTTTTGCTTGTGCAAGCAATTAGTCTGTGTATTACCCCTCTATACATTTCAGACGTGTCCTGAATATTTATGAATACATGATATATTTAACACTGGATTAGGATACTATAATATTTTTGTTTAAGCGTCACAATGGGTTATTTTGGTTGGATTTATTTGGACTATGATGTGATCAAAGTGACTCATCATGGTTTAGTTTATTTGAAATAAGATGTGATCAAACATTGCAAAGTGGACCATTCTGGTTCAATCTCCTCACTAAGATGAGTCAACTTCAGTTTTGACACTGAATTAGTCTGCGTGTGTGGGTAGGGGTGGGTTTTATATTCTGCCTTCGATTTTTTGTAAACTTAGTATTCCTAGTTGAAATTTGGGGAGATAGATGGCTTAGATGGCGATGATTCCTGATTGATTTTTTTTCTTCCTGGTAATTTGCATCTTAAATGTAGTTTATGTAGGCCATGAAAAGGTTTTAATTTTATTTTTGCTATGTAATTCTATTACTTGGAATTAAATGTTAAGTTAGATGTGTATCTTATAAGCGCTTTGGTAGAGCACAAGAGCATTTAATCCGCTCATCAATTGAAGTGAATGCTTAACGTAATCTATATCTAGTTGCCTCTTTCATGTCCTTGCACTTTTCTTTCTTTAGATGAACCAGAGCTCCAGTTTACATCTTGATTTATACCCTCTTGCAGAATCAAATACAGTCGATGCTGAAACAGATAAGCAGCTTGAAAGAAGAAACAGGAGGAGGAGAGATGGTTCTGGTGATGGAGATAAGCATTTAGATGATGTTGGGGATGCCAAAGATAGACGCTTATCTTCAAAGGATGATATTTCCAAGGATGGAAAAGTGAAGGATGAGAAGCACAAGGAAGAGAGGTACAGAGATAAATATCATGAAGACTCAAATTGGGACAACAAACATCGGGATGAGCGCCCCACAAAAGACAGCAGGTCTGATGAGAAACTGTCAAGGGATGATAAAGGTACGACTGAAAATCGACATAAGAAATCAAAGGCTCAGGACCATGATCGTGATCACTATCATGATCATCAAAGCGAACGGGATCGAGACAGGGATCGTAATCGTGACCGTGATTATTATCGAGACCATGACTGGGACCAAGATAGAGACAGAGAACGAGGCCGAGATCGGGAATATAACCGAGACAGAGAGCGAGAAACTGACCGTGAGAGAGATCGCGATTATGACCATGATGGGTCGTACCATGATGATCGAAGTGCCAGATACAAAGATAGTCGTGGAAGGAAAAGATCTCCTGATGATCGTGATGATTATAATGATTCTAAACCTAGAGCTGTGAGAGGTCACTACACTGACATGGAAAAGAAACCTTTGAGCAGTAGTAGAGTTGAGTCTGAAGCTGATAGGGGGAGGTCTCAGTCACGCCAAGCCCATGTGGACTCTAGTAGTAAAAGGAGGAGAAATTCCCCTTATTCCGGTTCACATGTTGGCACCGATGATTATAGGTAAATCTTTATTTCTTTAAAGGATTGGTCATTAAGTTGATAATTTGTTTTCTAGAATTATATGTATACTGGGATCTCTTGTTTCAAAAATTAATGTTAATTAATATATATTTATCTGGGTACATACAGATATTTTAAAGCAGAGGAATCCAAGTACAGTGATTCAGTGGCAGAACAAAGGTCTAAAGCAATGTCTTCAAGGGAGGTAACTGATGTTCCGGAGAGAAGTTCCAAATACAGATCCACGGACAAATCCAATAAAGTGGATGATGGCCATCTTGGGGAGTTGTCAGCTGAGAGGTCTTCAAGTGCCAAGGCCTCGCCAAGGGGATTAGTGGAGAGATCTCCTTCATCAACAAGTGTTGAGCGTAGACAGATTAACAGGTCTGGTATCAAGCGGAGTCTTGATATTGAAGAACAAGGGCGGAGGAATGTTCCTTTGGAAAAGCCCTTGGGGGATGACACCTCTCAAGCTGATTCATCATTTTACAATAGAACCAGTCAGATCAATTCTTCTTCAATTCCTCCATTGCCTGGTTTCAGGGCCGGTGCTGACAGTCCTTCCTACAGGGGTTCTTTAGAAGATGAAAATAGGTTTAACTCAAGTGGCCGGTACAAGAGGAGTGGCGATCCCAATTTGGCTAGAGGGCATGGAAATTCCTGGAGAGGTGTTCCAAATTGGTCTTCACCAATGCCAAATGGGTTCATGCCTTTCCCGCATGGGCCACCTCTTGGAGGATTTCAGGCAATGATGCCTCAGTTTCCATCTCCTCCTTTATTTGGTGTTAGGCCTTCAATGGAAATTAATCATGCTGGGATGCCTTACCATATCCCTGATACTGACAGGTTTTCTGGTCATTTAAGGCCACTTGGCTGGCAGAATATGATGGACGGGTCAGGCCCACCACATATGCATGGCTGGGATGGGAACAATGGTGTTTTTAGGGATGAACCTCACATGTATGGGGCTCCTGAGTGGGACCAGAACAGGCATCAGATGAATAGGAGCTGGGAAAATAGTACAGAGATGTGGAAAGGGCAGAATGATGATGTGGACAGGGACTCCATGTCCCAGAAAGAAGACTATCCAGTGCATGAGATGGAAGATGGGAAAACATCTCAGCAGAAACGAAACCATATTGGTGTTAATGCAAAAGATGCTGAAACTAGGCTCGAATATACCCCAGAAATAAAAAATTCTCAATCCCAACCTGAAGTTGTCAAGGAGAAGACGCTTGATGTTTCTGTAAAGTCAAGGTATAATGATGTTGCTCGACTCTCTCGTGTTTATCTCTCAAAGCTTGATGTATCGAGAGACCTTGCATGTGAAGAGTTGTATATTCAGTGTATGAAGTTACTGGATTTGGAAGAGGAAGAAGAAGCAACTGCTGTTAATCTGGTAGTGCATCTTAAACATATTTCTCTCTTTCCCTTCCTGTATTAGCACCAATTCGTTGATATAATTTTGTTCTAATATGTTTTCATTTATTTATTTGGTGACAGCATGGTGGAAGACCAAGTTTGAAAACTTCACTTGCAGTGCATAGTCCTTCACCTTTCCCTACCTCAAAAGATAATGTTTTTCAGGTACTTATATCATGTTACGTAGGCAGCAAAACCTTATTTTGTGCACATTTAGTAATTTATGTGACCATTTGTATTCTGTTTTGGTTAAATGATCAGATTTTTAAATTCCGTTTTGGTTAAATGGAAGAAACAAAGAACTGGATCAAGTCATTGAAAATTTTACAGAGACTGATTAAATGGAAGATAAGAAACAAAAAGTTTGGGAAAAGCTATGGCGGTAGAATATGTGTACATATTGTGTATCTTGTATTTGATTTTGGCTACCTATATATGGCTACCAAATCTACCCTATTATGCTAAGTTTAGACGGGATTTCAACAGGGTCCTCCTACTTCAACTGTGCTTGTCAGTTGACTGGATAGCAAATATTTCAGCTTATTTTCATGCATCTTGATGTGATTAGTAGAGTTTAATTGCACACTTAATCATTCTGAGATAATATATAAGCTAATTTCCATTATAAAATGACTAGTACTTACAAACTTTTTGCTGTTTGCAGAGAGCTATGGATCTCTATAAGAAGCAGTGTGTGGAATCAAGAGGTGTAACAATTGTTAGTCAGACTGTATTGGATGAAGTTGGGGCAACAGATCCAGAAATAAGAGATGATCACATCCCAAACCGAGAAGAAGAGCGAGTGCTGACATCCAATGTTGAACCAACTGATGCTTTGGTTTCAGCTTCTGATCAACAAATAGCAGAAGTTGTGCCAATGGGGGAGCCTATCAAGGAGGAACCGGAGGAGCTAGTACCGACTTCAGACCTGGAGGTGCAGAAGCACATTTTGACCCCTTCTCCAGTTAAGATCGAAGCCCCAGTTGAAGACCCAGAGGAGCCATTACCAGTCTCCAGTTTTGAGAAAAAAGACAGTACGAGTTCTGAGCAGGTGGTGAAGTCAGAGGCTGATGAAACAGATTCATCGCATAAGGGATCTATTTTACCCTCTTGTGATGATGAAAACATCAACGGATTTAATAAAACCAATGGCGAACATTCAGCCTTACAAGGGAGCCCGACTTTAGGTAACGATATGAATGTTAACTTGTCTTGTTCAGATGGTTCCTCCAAGGCTTTGAAGCCCGAGTCAAATGATTCAGAGTCAGTTGTGTTAAGTCGGATACATACACATTGAGACAATTTTCTTTATCCTTGTTCTTTAATTCCTTTATCATTCAGTTCAGTAGTTTATTTAGCATTTCCCCTATCTGTTGTTTTATCTTTGTCTGCAATGAAATAAAGCTAATTTGTTTTTTCTATTCCCCAATTTTCTCTGTCTCTGGTAAGCTGTTTATGCTCTGATCAGTGTGTTTCTTCCCCAAGCTGTGCAAAAAGATGGTTCTTTATTTTCTGATTGAACTGGTAAGTCACACATAGGCTTTGATCAAACTGTAATTAAGCAAATCTGAAAGCTTTTTTTTTCTTTTATTGTCATGCTCAAGAGATTGTCAAAAGATAAAAACGTTAACATAGAAATAAAATTACACTTTTTCCTCTACCAAAAATGACAAATCCAGTAACTGTAGGCACTGTGACGGTATGGGGTTGGGTTAGTACTTTTGCAGGGAAATAATGAAGACTCGAATCTAGAGCTGCCTTAATTCATGAATTTCCTGCAGTTCGGAGCTTTGCATAAGCAAGGCACTTTGAATTCGTCGGGCTCATCAGGATCAAACAAGTAATCATACCTGCCAAACACATCACGAAACAATGTCTATATGAATATTATCGGAATATAACAAAAGCTTCCATGAATCGGAGCCTTAATTGTAAGAATCATACGTTAGCTCATCTCCAGCAGATACATTAGTCTTGGCAATAAGCACGATCCTGCTTTGCTCATTGCCCACGCTCATGATCCTCGCATAGCAATTAGGCATACACTGAACCAAACATCAATGAAGTTAGTTCAGTAAGAGATTGCCAATGAACACTTACAGATACAGTAAAAAGTAAAAACGAGATGACGACTCACTGAATGATTGATTAGTCGTGCAATGTTCCCAGCATCAGTGGCATCCACCACCACCTCTTCGCTGATCTTGAACAGCTGCACACCCAAAAAGTCAACCCGACATGGTCAACATTGACATGATCAATCACGAAAGAAAAATCAAGTAATCATCTTATCTTACATAGCAATCTTTGCCTTCAGCCCGATACCGTGCCTCCCTCAGATCTGCAATACTACCTCTCACCTGTTCACCACGATATTCAAGAACCTAAAAACAAAAGGAAATGTTAGAGAGAGAGACTCGATTTTTTTTAATATAAATTACTTCAGCAGTTTAGTTTACGAACCATTTCTCCTTCCTGAATGTTCCTGCGTGCAAAGAGCCCCCATCCGTGTATTCCAGATCTACCAAAGCACACCCGATCATGTTCTGTTCTCTGCATTTGTATCACAAGAAAATATTCAGAAACTTAATCTAGAGATAGAGAGATCAAGTTCTGCAAAACGGGATTGAGATTTGCCTGTAAATGAATTAGCCGCTCTCTGAAAGAAGAAAACGCCTTAGGCTGCTCCTCCACAACCTGTAAAATAAGGAAAAAGAATCGAAAGCAAAAACATCACCTCTAAATTCTTCTTCTAATTTTAAAAATTGAAAGAGATGCAACAAAAACTTACCTTGAACATGTTCAAACTCCGTATCTCACTCAAGGGATGATGGCGAGGACCCATCACATGGTGACAAATCGCTTCTTCCTCCGTTCTCTACAACCAAGAAAAGAAAAAACTATTTCAATGAAATAGATATTCGGGTCGACTAAACATAGTGACTTCAATGTAACTGTAAGTTACCTTCTTGCTGTTCTCAGGTCTTGTATATACACGGCACCTTGCCGCAGAGAACGGATCTGACTCGTTAGTTTCAATAGTTGAAATCTCTTTAAACTTTCTCCCGGAAGATGAAATGAGTCTTGAACCCGCCTTTTTCTTGTTCTGGAGAAGGCTTTTCGCAGAAAAAACCCCAAGAGGACTTTGTATAACCAACACATTATCAGGATTCGGGGCCCTGCATTAAAATAATATAACCATAAATACAAAACTATAAAAGTGGAGAAGCACTGGTTGTGATTGTGTATAGATGTTTAATACATACCTATGATATGCGCAATAAGAGACCATCTTCGTGACCTGCTTACCATTTTTCTCCAAGCAGTGAAGCTGTAATTTTAATTGAATTAATAGAGCGTAATATGATCAATTGCCACTAAAAATCATAAAACATAAATAATTTATTCACCTCCATCCGGTAACCTGCCTTCGATGCACACATTGCATGGTAATAAGTTGAACACTTGCTACATTGCGTGCAAGAACCATGGATTTGCTTACAAATGACACAAATCTGCAGTTCAAGTGAACAATAAATAAATTATTTAGATGAAAACATTACATGTGATACTTTCTCGAAGTGCATGCTGTTATATTTGTCTACCTTCACAAAAGCATTTGATGGAATGCTCAAGATCCCAATAGCGGGCTCCATCTTTTCATCGCTTGCAAATGCGACTTCAGGTTGGAACCAAGCACATGTCACATGAACCCATAATGTCTCTACATCGGTTGGCTTCAGAGCCCCGCCTACGTAATGAATTCGCATATGGAATTACAAATTTGACCACATCAAACTACTCGAGTTTCAAAATTTGACCAATTTGTAACTACTACTATAGTCCCATATCTAAGAAACATACCTTTTACGGGACAAAGGCAACACTCCCGCTTGACATTAGGAGTCTCACACGCTTTGCAAACCCATGAAGTGAAATCTTTCACATTTCTCGCTCCATAGCATTCTTGATGAACAGCTATCTGACATCTGAAAAAAAAAATCGATAATATTTTTTATATTAGGAATTTTGGAGCTATTATAGAACTTGCTATTAGAGGGAAAAAGGGAAAAAAAATTATTTTTATAAACTAGACCTGTTGCAAATAATAATTTTATTGTAGTCCCAGTCTTCGACCCATCTACATACAGCACATCGTTCAGTCGTCCACTTAGCATCAACTGGTTCATATTTCTCTGTCATGGCAACAATGTGATCAATAGAAGAGAACGTGGTTATTAAATCTTAATGGTATGTACTTAGTGCTTAACAATATCGAACCCACCTTGCAAAAAAGCAAGCAGCTTATGCTTTCGTTCTTTTATAGAAGGTTTTTTGGGAGGCTTAGGAGGAGCAACAGCACTTGCATGAAACTCCGCTAACTGCAGCATCTGCAACATCAAACACATAAAAATCCACTTCAGATTGTGGTTATACAAAACAGATTTGCGTGAAAAATAATCAATCATGAACAGTGGAATGAAATAGTAAGAAGAAGAAAAAAAAAAGCACAAACCCATTCTTCGAGTGGCAACATAGAGTCTTTGACGGTGATACTAGTCCTCCAATTTCTTGCTTTAGAACCAGCATGTCGCTCCCATTCACTGAGGGCTTGCTTCTGTGTCCCACAGTATCCACATTTGCATACAACTCTATACAAGGAAAGAAATAAATAAAAATCGAACTAATTTTACCAAGTAGAGTAACTTCAAAGCTCAAAATAAATAAAATGTCCAAAGTAGAATTGTATAGGATCCCAAACTTTGAATCTTTTTGTATATTATTTGCTTACGTTAAATATGAAACATGTTTAAGTATCATTGTTTCTTAGAATGAGAGCATGGGAAGCATATTATCAGAGAATATTATTCACAAATAGATGCAGTTCATATGCTATAAAATGATTTTGGGCTTACAAGTGAAGGCTCGGATAATATGTGCCTTCAACACCTGAGCAGAGTACGGTAACCTTGTTAGGAAGCACCATTTGGGTATCAGTTTTGGACCGTCTGTAATAAAGTATGATTGTTAAATACACACAAGAGAAGAGAAATACTAGAAACAGACAGATAGCAAGGAGAAAATTTTATAATATACAAAGATGGAAAGACTCACTTGACTTTTTGCTGTGGCGTCTCTGAATCCGATAGTTCAAAATTGAACTTTACTTTGCAAGAAGGGCAGTAATAATCAGAGCCGCCAAGAGCCTTGAAAGTACAAAAATAAATTAAGAACCCAAAAATTTCAATGATGCTCCAAATGAAGATTGAGCAGATATTAATGATGTAATTTAAATTTTGGTAATCAAACCTTAAAACAATTGCTAGAAATCTTGTCACACTCTGCATGCACCCAAACTTTACATCCATCACATCGCACCTGACATAAGGGTATCAAAATAAGAAAGTTCATAAGATTTAGAAGCCGTTTCAAGCAGTTAATTACAAATCTAAAACAGCAAGTAGATCGCACTTACCCAACTTCCACTGTCCGAGTGGTTCCAAATCTTTTTGCATATCCCGCAATAATGTTTCAATCTTGTCAACTGCAATATGTATACAAGTTATTGTATAACATACAAGAAAGTTCAAAGATATGAGAAGGCAGGCAACACAAACCCTAGCACATGTTTTGCATAGGAACTGGTTTCCGGGATTTGAATTCTTTCTCTTTTTCGTCATTTTCAGAGGAAGGGCAGTGCCACAACCTTCACAGGCTGATGCACCTTTCTTATTCCGGGATACACCCTACAAAGAGGAACTTAACTTCATTAAGTTCAAAGATCGATCAAACATATCCTCAGTGAGATTGAGATTATAACAGCGTCTTTTCGATCCATAACTTGCCTGGTAATGAGAGTGACATTCCAGATCCCGACTTGAACCAGAAGCCTCTTGAGTGCCTCTAAGAACAGATCCATGGAAATTTGAATTCCCAGCTGCCATGTTTATATCTTCTAATAACTTTTCTGTAAATCCATTTTCTGCTAAAAATGCTTCGTCCAATGCCATTCGAAAACCGCTGCTGACGCATTGACTCAGTTCTGGCTGCTCTTGGAATCTATAAATAAACAACAATTGTCAACCACAAAGAGATTCTACGTGATAGCTAAACCTCAAACCAATGAAACAGTACCTTTCTACATTGTCCATAAATGGAAAAATCATCCCTCGTTTAACCCATGCATAGTCCTGAACAAGGTCATTCAATACACGAGATTAGTTGGCCATAATGTAAAGAACAAGTTCTGTATAAAAAGTTATCAGAACTTATACCCTTTGGTTTTCATTCCCAGAATGTCCGAAGAACATCACACAAGCAGCATCAGCTACACAAGCTCTCAGAACCGATTCAGGTGCTTGAGACATAGGATCAATAACAATTGCAGGCCAAAACGGCTCCTTTTTCCCTGACTTTGCCCACACTATGTCCCCTGAATAGAAGTCCTCTGGCCCGTACAATCCGTCTCTTCTCTTACCATTCTCCTTAGAAGACCTGTGCCCACCAGTTTCCACATGCAAACCCTTCCTCCCCCCGGAGTGGGAGCGGCTGGTGAAGAGAAGCCAGTGAGTTCCGGGAGCTACCATACTTCTTTGCATTAAAACTCTTAAACCCATTGTACCCTTCATCTTCTTCCTCCTCAGACAATGCTGAGTACTTACCATCCTTGACCCCTGAGCTGCCATTAACGGCCCTTCTTTTCTCTATCTGATTACATGGTTTTAGGGATCTAAAACTGTGTTTCTCCTTCTTAAACTCAATTTCCTCATCAAAGGCACTAGTCTTGCTCTCTTTCTTCCAATTGTCTATAACTGAGTCATTGAAACGAGAAGGAAGTACCTGAACCCGCCCTCTCGACGTCCTCACCAGCGGCGGCCTCGACACCCCCGCCGCCGGCCGACCCCCTCTCACGGCGGAAAG
>JAYMSW010004870.1:0-10572 GCA_036897725.1 Erodium texanum | reverse complement strand
GGAGAGAAGTAAGACGGGAAGAAAGGAAAAGGAGAAGAGAGAGTGTAGGGGGGGTGGGAATGCCCGAAAGCTACTCGCTCCCTTACTGACGATGGCTGTGAAAGTAAGATTTACTGTGCCTATGTGCTGAGTAACGAGAGAGAAGAGGTTGGATGTTCATTTATGAAAATATATTTATTGATAGTATGATATTCCAGACTCCAGCTTTTGTTTTTACCATTAATAGTGAATAAGCGTATTTTGTGTACTACTTAACAATTCAATTGAATATCTCGCAAAAAAAAACTATTCAATTGAATATGTAAAAAAAAAACTGTGAATAATAATAAATATTGTCCATACCTGATTCGATCTACGGCGATAAAGAAAAATAACTTTCTTACTTTTAACAATAGTCATAATATATATATAATTGATTAAATATTAAACAAAACGACATACGAGTTCATCGAATGACTTGTTCATGAAACAAGTTCAACCTTGAACACGACTTCCGTTATAACGGGATCAAATTAAATTGAGTTCGAATAACTCATAGAAACAACTCATTCACTTATGAACAAAGATTCAGGTCGTTGGCCTATTACGGGCCAGAAACTTTGGATAGGCCTATAAAAGAATTTTAATAAAACAAACCAACCATATCCCAAATGACTAAGGCTCAGTTAACAACTAAAGCCCAATGCTGAAGGCCATTTAAAGTTATCGAGTACCGAGGGCCCTTAGTAAGCAAAAAAGATTTGAAATTCAAAAAAGGAATCTAACGGTCAAGAATGTTCCAGATCTCAGGTGCGTGAGAAGTAAGCAGATCAGAGTAGCGTCAACTCACAGCCACGCTGCGCTGAAAACCTTATTAAAGCCCCTCCACGCTCCTCCTTCCCTCTCATAAACCTCATCGCCGTCTCTCTCTCTGATTCAATCTCGCAGACCTTCATGGTACCATCTCGTTAGGGTTATGTCGATGTTCATGCTCAGCTTCCAGAGCGGATCTGTGAATTTCAGTATCTATGATTGCTTATTATGTTGTTTTTTTTGGTTCTCAGGCTTTACCGAACCAACAGACCGTTGATTACCCGAGCTTCAAGCTCGTCATCGTCGGAGATGGAGGCACTGGAAATTTCATTTCATCTATTACCGATCTCTGAATATGTTTAGTAATGCGTTTGATTCGTAATCGTGTCTGTGTGTGTTCGTGTTCGTTATTTACTGGAGATCGGTTTAGGGTTTAATGATATGCCGGAGATGTAGAATTGGACGAACGGTGTTCTGATCGGTTGTGTTTGAACTTTTATCTGTGCAGGAAAAACTACTTTTGTGAAGAGGCATCTCACCGGAGAGTTTGAGAAGAAATATGAGCGTAAGTGTCTTGCTTCTTGTTGGATTCACATGATTGTGGTTGTTGTTTTTTGTATTTGTATTGATTGTTTGTGTTCGATGCAGCTACTATTGGTGTTGAGGTTCATCCATTGGACTTCTTCACTAATTGTGGGAAGATCAGATTTTACTGCTGGGATACTGCTGGCCAAGAGAAATTCGGTGGGCTCAGAGATGGTTACTAGTAAGTTAATTCTTGAGACATTATCGTATATGCTTCATTTACCTTATACTGACGTGAGATTTTGTGGTAGATTCGCTGTTGTAGCTCTTAAAAAACATGTGCAGGCATAGCTAATTGTGATGTCCATGTGAATCTTATTGAACTAAGAACTGTGAAGTATGAATTTCATTGAAATTAGAATTGGCTCAATCCGTCGTCATATGTTTGTATTTTACTATATGTGGTTAATTTGCTTGAAGTAGATTTCGTTAGGCATCACTCATTGGGGTGAGGTGTAAAAGTTGCATGTGGTCATGGGTTCTGTTAAGCAAGATACTTGAAATATGGGGAGTAGGTTGGAGATGCTTGATACAAGTTTTCATTGTGATCTATTCGTCAACAATGTTTAAGTTGCCTTTGTCATTTGCAGCATTCATGGGCAGTGTGCAATCATCATGTTCGATGTTACAGCCCGGTTGACATACAAGAATGTTCCTACGTGGCACCGTGATCTCTGCAGGTGTGTACTGATTAGAACTCTACTATTGTGTCTCAAATTGAACTCCCTTGAATTGTCAATTGTTGATTTTGATCATGCGCTTTCTTTGCATTGTAGGGTGTGTGAGAATATCCCCATTGTTCTCTGTGGAAACAAGGTCGACGTGAAGAACAGGCAGGTCAAGGCCAAGCAGGTGACTTTCCACAGGAAGAAGAATCTGCAGTACTATGAAATTTCTGCCAAGAGCAACTACAACTTTGAAAAACCCTTCTTGTATCTTGCCAGGAAGCTTGCCGGGTATCTAAACAAACTAAGTTTATGACATTACTTTGCTTTAAAATCAATGTGTGATTATACATTATATTGATGATTGCTTTGTTGATTTTAGGGATGCTAACCTTCACTTTGTGGAGTCTCCTGCTCTTGCACCCCCGGAAGTACATATCGACATGGCTGCTCAACAACAGTAAGAAATCATCTCCATTTGTCACTACTGTATAGTAGTTCATGCTTAGACATAAGCGTATTCTAACAATTATCTGACATTATCATCTGAAGAATGTTGTGGTCTTGATTTTGTTATTCAAAATGTGTCATCCCAATGCTGAATCTTGTGATCTGCCTTCCTTGAATTTTGAAACAGCATCAAATTTCACATGTTTGGTTGATTACATCCATCTTTTGCTCCATATAATACCATATTTCTGATCATACCTTCCGTCAACCCTAAGAGACCTAAACCATCACATCCACATTGTCTCCGCCCTTCTCAAATATGTTGTATTTGTTTTTGCTACAGGCATGAAGCTGAGCTTGCAGCAGCGGCTAGTCAGCCTCTCCCAGATGACGATGATGATGCCTTTGAATAGAGGAACAACACTCTTCACCGCTGGGCTATTTTGTACGCTCCCGTTTCTATTCTGCAATGCCTTCGAAGAGAGAATTCGAGTTGTGATTTGTCACGATAAGGATTGTTGAGTATTTGCAAATTGTGGGGAGAGCTTGCTCCTATTAGGCTATGTTTAGGTGTTGTTTTTTTATCCATGGTTTCTATTTGTAAGAGATCTCTATCCTTTGTGATGCTACTTCTATGTTCATGGAATGGGTTTTCAAATTAAAACTTTTTGTGCATTTTCTTCATGCTTATCTACAAAACTGTACAGGTCTCTGTTTCGGCCCATAATGTGTCTTGTTTGGGCTAATCTTCATTAATTGAGCTTAACTTTCTTTCCCTTTTTAGCAAAGAAGGGGAAAATGTCTAAACATGTTGCTACAAGTCTATCCTACCACCAAAACTTGTTTGATAGTAAGGCACTTGTTTGAAAATGTCAAAAAATTTATAGTGTGATAACAAGTTCTAATCTCAATAATGGTATCAAGATAACTAAAGTTTGTTTGTACGAGTAGTTAAACCTTTGAACTTATAGTATGGCGTGATTTTAACAGTCAGGTAGACTTTTTTTTTTTTTTTTTGAAGCCTTTAAACTTTACAACTGGATAAAAAAGTAGTATGAAAATATTAACCTTAAAAAAAATGAAGAATATACTATTATTTATTATTATTATTGATAATCAAAAGGGTGCATATTCATCAATTGATTTGATGAAGGAAAAAAATAATATGTGGGAATTGGACTCTATATCAAATCTGATTCTAGTACAATATATTAGTTGAGTTATATTAATTTTACGACCATATTTTTATATGGAGATTTATTTGAAACGAATTATTTATTTTAGAGTAAGCAAAAATTACAAATGTTTCAGAAATTACAGCACCCCAAAACCGTAAAAATGATGTTGCCAACAAACTCAATATTTTTTCAAAAAATAAAAATAAAACAACTTTTGTAATATTTATCACCTTCAAATAATAATATACGAAAAGAAAAAAATGCGGAGCGGACGCCCAATACACGTCCAAATATGAAAAAGGAAAAAGTAAGCAAATCGAACGGACGAGATAGTCGCGTCAACTCAAAGCCTGGTCGAGCCCTGAAAGCTTATTAAAAGCCACCTCTCTCTCAAAGTGCTCCAAAATCGTCCTTCTCCTCCTAAACCCTCAACCCTATCGCCGCTCTGCTCCAAACTCACTGAGCACAGGCACTTCCAATCCAATGGTAACCCCTCTCTCTCTCTGGCGTGTTTTGATTTCTGTTAGGGTTTGGTACTTTGATCTCTGTCTTCGATTTTCTGATTCGGTTTTCACTGTGTATCTGTCTTTTTCAGGCTTTGCCCAATCAGCAGACTGTTGATTATCCGAGCTTCAAGCTCGTCATCGTCGGAGATGGTGGCACAGGTAATTTTGTTTCTTGCTTTTTTATGTTCATTGTTTATAGTTATATGAACTGGTTGCTGATTCGACTAGGATTTAATTTTGTTTGATTAACTTCTTCGTTATGAATTGCTTTTAAGAGTATTGTATGGGTTTATATGAAACGTGACTTGATTTTATATGGTTTCATTTCTTGTTTATTGTTCATTGATATGTAGTATTGTTTTTTTCTTTTCTATTTCTGGCCAGGGAAAATGGGTTCATATGTTCAATATATCTGTTGTTTATGTTGGTGAACGATCCGTTTTTGGATTCTCAATTGAAAACTCTTTGCCTTTTTAAGGATAAGAATTGCTTCAAGAGATCCATTTCAGAAAAGAAATGTGCCTTTTACTGGGTTTTCTGCAATTAGTATTAATTGGTTAGCATCATTATCTATGGGTTCAAAAGCATTTTTCTGTTGTAATTGAGATTTGTATGCTACCCTGAAATGGAAGGAGACTGTTTACTGATCCGGCAAACTGACTTATTTGGTAATTTATAAGTGCATTACTTGTTGCAGGCAAAACTACTTTTGTGAAGAGACATTTGACTGGGGAGTTTGAGAAGAAATATGAGCGTAAGTCTTCAAAATGTTCTTGGTAAGTGCATGGGTTAGTATGTTTCTGTTACTGAATTAATATATTATCTGCTATTTTCCAACAGCAACCATTGGTGTTGAGGTTCATCCACTGGACTTCTTCACAAATTGTGGGAAGATTCGATTTTACTGCTGGGATACTGCTGGACAGGAGAAATTTGGTGGCCTTAGAGATGGTTACTAGTAAGTGATTTTTTTCTTTCTATTTGTATACTCAAATTCTTGTTTTTGAGCTTATTTATGCATTAATTTGTATATCTTATTGGAGTATAAGTTTCATAAAGTCTAACCTTGTTTTAGGAACCCCCTTTTGAAGATGATTCCTTCTGTTTGTTTTGTAAGTACATAAGTCAAATTTCTGAATGGCATTCGTAAAATCACATAGCATAGTGGCTTAGGTTTTATAGTTGGTACTCTATCTAAACTTCAATAATTTAGGCATGCAATATGATACCTAAATGAATATCAGTGCTCTAGTCAATGTCACCTCAGTGTCATTTTAGGGTATTGTATGAAGCTGAAGTTCTTGCTTGTAGCATATTTGATTGTCTTCCAGACCCAGACTCTTATTTTTCTCCAGTATACGTCAAGTTCTTACATGGGTTTTTATTTGCAGCATCCATGGGCAGTGTGCCATCATCATGTTTGATGTTACAGCTCGGTTGACATACAAGAATGTTCCTACTTGGCACCGTGATCTCTGCAGGTGCTTACTATTAACTTTGGTAGTTCAAATGTCAGCTTCACATTCATTGTCTGTACTGTGGTCGCTAAAGAATTGATTCAAACTGTAGGGTTTGCGAGAATATTCCCATTGTCCTTTGTGGGAACAAGGTTGATGTGAAGAACAGGCAGGTGAAGGCTAAACAGGTTACCTTCCACAGGAAGAAGAATCTCCAGTACTATGAGATATCTGCTAAGAGCAATTACAATTTCGAAAAGCCTTTCTTGTATCTAGCCAGAAAGCTTGCAGGGTAATGAAGATGCTACTTTTATCTATCATTATTAAGATTTTGAAATGCTGTGAGTTTTACCGAAGTTCAAAAATAATTTGCCATGTGCAGAGATCCTAACCTTCACTTTGTGGAGTCACCCGCTCTTGCTCCTCCAGAAGTGCAAATTGACTTGGCTGCTCAGCAACAGTAAGCATCCTGCTCCATTGCTTGCTAATTCGATAACTATTTTCGTTCTTTTAATATTTTCTGATCTTGCCTCCCACATTATATTTATTTGAAAAGTATCGAAACCCATGCATCCTCACTCGTCTCCGCTTTCTTGCTTCGGAACAGGCATGAAGCTGAGCTCGCACAAGCTGCAGCTCAACCCCTTCCCGATGACGATGATGATGCATTCGATTAGAGAGCTACACCTGAAGCGGAAGGCCCCTATGTCTACTTATTTCAGTACTTCCCTTTACTTTGTCAAGGATTGTCTTTGTTCCAAAGAATGTCTTCACCCAGTTTCATGATCTTTGTTGAACACACCATGGTGGGCAATAGTTAGTTTTTTTCCGATATTTTTGCAGACTGTCTATGGTTTTCTTCTTGTGAGATTTTATCGGTATTATGGAATCAATCAGATTTCAATTTCATCCTTCATATTGCTAAATATCAAATACTTGTTCTCTTGAGGATATGTAGAAGCCCTTGTATAGGACAATGTGCTTATCTCAAGGGCCTTGAGTTATGCTTGTAATGTATGCATGAAGTCCATTTTGCATGCTTGACTCAATATGTAAGGGCCCAATAGCTCTTAAGAGGACTAAGAATAGAAGAAGACTCTGCTCTTCATACCCAAAAAAAACCCAATATAAGCTCTGATTGATTGGTTCACACAGCTAAAAGACAAGAGTAGTGTGATGATGATGATGAAGAGGTTGTCTGATCCTCTTCATCTCCTAGTTCTGCATAGGTGGTGATTCATGGGTTCAATGTATACAGGAGCAGTGGGGCTAATGCAATTTATGGTGTCTTTAGGTAGAAAGTGGGGACTGAACCGACAAATATGATAAACATGATCCAGAAACTGTGGTTTCTGGAATGTATCAGATTGTCTCTACAAAGCTTTTTTATAGTTGGCTCATAATAAATGGGGTTCTTGAGAATTCTGAACTTGGAAAGAGAGAGATAGAGAGGTCTTAAATGTGAGGGAAGAAGCAGTTGTTGAAGTAAACTGTATTGGTACAGGACCAGATAGGTAGAGAATGGGCTTGGCAAGGACCCATGTGATCACAGATGGGCTGTCCATGACACCTCCCCACTTGATCCAACAAGTCCCACTGCCCCTTTCCTTAATTTTATTGGTTCTATTCCCACCCAACACCTTCCTATAGTCCCCACTTTTTTTTTTACTACAATTCGATGTTTATTAAGCGATGATATGTATTCTGATTAGGTATTTTCCATGTCGGTCGGTGGTCGGAGACGGTTTTGCTACTAGTTAGCCCAGGTGCTATGATCTTTTGGAATCAGAACCTCTGATCATAATAAGGTGAGAGAATTCATTTTATCACTATAGATCGACCATAGAAAAATCTTGGGATCCGAACCTCTGGCCTGACTGAGATGGTTTTGCTACTAATTATAACCCGAGTACCATGATCGTTTGGGAGCTGAACCTCTGACCTTAATGAGATGAAAGAACTCACTTGATCACTATACCAGTTCCAAAAAAAAACATGGGATCCGAGCTTCTTACCATAAGGAGGTGAGAAAACTCACTTTATCACCATATCAACCCCAGAAAAATCTTGGGACCGAATTTCTGGCCAAACTGAGATGGTTTTGCTACTAATTATAACCCAAGTATCATGATTTTATGGGAGCGGTATCTCTGACCTTAAAGGACATAAGGGAGCTCACTTGGTCACTAAACCAACCTCGGAAAAACCCCAAACCTTGAACCCCGATTTTTTCTCAATGGTCACACACATTTATAAACATGTGTTTTGTTGGTTTGTTATGTGTCTATTTTAGAAAGCTTAAATACAGCTCATGATGAGAGAAGCACTAACATTTATGCCATACACAACCAAATGAGACAAACCCTTTATCCCATATAGTATATAGTACATTACAGCTTATCTGTGTATATATGGAGTGTATATATTATTAAATCAGAAGCAGTAGGTTTTAGCATTAATGATCATGACCATGAGGATGATACAAACTATTAAATCACAAGATTGCGACGTTTCGTCACATGGGCCATCATGTGAAGATACGAATTTGATGATTATCAAAACATAACAAGAGGGTGTGTCCTCATGGGTAGGGTAAGCTCTTCTCTCTGCAGAAACAATAACAAGAGAGAGAGAGATGTGTTGTGTGTTTCTGTGTCCTAACTTCTGCAGATCAAACAGGACATGTTCTCTAATGGGATCATGTGCTTTTCCAAGCATAAATGGGAAGAGGCATTACCACAGCAACTCTCTCTCTCTGCATGCATAACCCTCTTGATGATGAACAATAAAATGAAACCTGAATTTATTGTGATGATCATATATTCACTACCTTGGAAGTCATTTCCGAATTTGTTTTTTATACTGTTGTTGTCGTGACCTGAACCCGATAACTTGAATCGAGATTCATGTGCAATATTCATATATGAGACTTGGGACAATGAAGGTTCAAGCATGACATTGATCTCTCCTATGATCACAAGCTCCAATAATGACACCCTTTGGTGATGATCACTTCAATATAACTATGGTCTTTCGTTTTTATACCGTTGTCATGATTTGAACCAAGTAATCTGAATCAAGATTCATGTCCGCATTCATATTATCGATTCATTTGTTTTTACACTATTGTTATGACCTGGACCTTGTAACCCAGATCAAGATTCATGTCCAATGTATTTTTTTTATACTTCTCTTGACCTGAACTCGAATCAAGAATCACATCCAATGTTCATATTATTGATTCTTTTGTTTTTATACTGTTATTATGACCTGAACCCCATAACCCGAATCAAGATTCGTATCCAATGTTCATATCATTGATTCTTTTGTTTTTAATACTACTGTTGTAACCTGAACCCCATAACCCGAATCAAGATTCGTATCCAATATTCATATCATTGATTTTTTTATTTTTAATACTACTGTTGTAACCTAAACCCCATAACCAGGGAATCAAGATTCATATCCAATGTTTTTATGTTGTTGTCGTCACTTGAACTCAATCACCCGGACGAGGATTCATGTAGAATGATCATATGTGCATTGAATGAAGTTGGGACAATGAAAGTTCAAGCATGATATTGATCTATCCTATGATCACAAGCTCCAACAATTGACAGCTTTTGGTGATCTCTTTAATATTACCTGCTCTTTCTCTGTAACATTCCATTTTAATGATACCAAGTTATGTATCATCTTCTTGTGAAAATTCATATTCCATATACATACAACAACAAGTGAAAAACAAATATATGCTCCACCAATAACTTCCCTTTTCATAATGTAGTGATTTGCACTTGTCATGAAACACAATTATGACTGCATGGATTAATAATTAGGTTACAAAACTAAAATCACTTATAATAATAAATAAATAAACCTAAACCCATTTCGTATATTTATAGACTTGTTATAAAATTGACAAATAATAACTTAATTCTCATTCAGATTATCTTGTTAGGATTAGAATTCAAATTATGGTATATATGTTGGTAAATGACATTATAATGTGTGCTAATATACCTACCATTCATTCTAAATTTATTAATAATCATATTCTTGAAAAATATATATGTCTTCATAAACAAGCATAACACTATTATTATAGCTTCATGTCTCTTTCAGTCACTACTTGATTTAAAAATAATAATAAACATAAAAAGGAAATGGAGACAGCTTAGTGAAAGTGTAGCTGAGAAAACAGGGCCTTTGAGGAGAAACATAAATAGACAAGGGTGGCTTTATAGGGACAAAACATATGGCATGAAATGTGTACCTTGTCTTTACTTTCCTAATTAATCACCCCATCCCATCATTAAATAATTTATAAATTTTATTAAGATCAAATAAAAAATATCTAATATTACTTTATTAAAAATAAATGAGAGTCATACAGATAAGTATGGTGTATTATATATTTTTTTTGTATATATATATTTATATTTAATTTTAAAACGTTATTTATAATTATCTGTCTGGAAATAAAAAAATCGCCTTTGATTTTAATTCAAGAAAAAAAACTTTATAACTACCATAAACATTTTGATTAGACGTAAAATTGATTAAATAATGCAAAATGACTACATAAAAAATAAAATTATTAAAAAATGAAAAATGTTTTTTTTAGATTGGGATAAATGAAATGACATTTTCGTTATTGTTTTTTTTTCTTTCTATATATATAAAAAATAGCTATCGATATATTTTTAACAATTTAAATATATGGGGCTAACGTCTTAAAGATATAGATAATTATGTATACAATACTTATAGTAGGTGATCTTTAAATTCATTCCGTTGTTAACAACACTTTGTTTTGTATCTGGAAAATACTGGTCTACATTTTTTTAAAACTTAATAACGCGGATTTGTTCGAAACTTAATGACATTTTTTTACGAAATCCCTTAACATAGATAGGGTTACAACTTACAGTTCGAT